>JAPZDZ010000008.1:4926562-4937058 GCA_029783805.1 Acanthurus tennentii | reverse complement strand
ATTTGAACACAGTGATGGAGGAAGAGAATGTGTGTGTGTGTGTGTGTGTGTGTGTGTGTGTGTGTGTGTGTGTGTGTGGGGAAAATCTCTGACACACACTTATTTTTTTTTCCACTCTCATTTCTTTCTCTTCCCCTGTCCCCGACTTCACGCACCCTGAGTCCTGCTCCCTGCCCTCTGCTGTGCCGTGTCCTTGTTACAATCTTGCCTTCGGCACATCAGCCAGTTGTCCTCGCGCACAGGGTCGACTCGGGTACCCGACAACTCCAGTTTACGTCGAGGCAACAAATACTCGGAGCAGAGAGGGACAAAAGAGAGTGTGGTTTAACAGGCTTTCTTGCTTTCAGCACATGTAGCTTAAATGTAGCGCTCGCTCTTCTTTAAAAGGGGACGTAAAACAGTCGGTCAGGCTAATTCAAAATGAAAAAAAAGGAAGAAAAGAGGAGAAGATCAGACAACTAGAGAGAGAGAGCTGTTTGAAAGTACCAGAGAGAGGTCAGGAAGGAGGAAAGAAGTGTAGATGCTGTAGAGGCAGCGAGGAAGAGAGATTTTATTACAGGAGATGAAATCATGAGTGCTTCCTGGCAGGGAGGGACGGCTCATGGCTGGCGGTTTGTTGCAGGCGGGTTCAGCGGTGGAGGGTTCGCTTGCCAAAATGCCGTCACATCTGCATCCGAAACTCTCCTCCTCATCTGCTCCTCCTTTTTGCCCACTGTTGATCTCCATCACTCTCCTCACTGACCTCCACCGCCCACTCTCATCCACTCTCTCATCCATCCATCTTGCTCTTCCACCCCGCCCCCCCCCTTCATCACCTCTGTCCATCCATCCATCCATCCCTCACTCTCGCTCTCATTCCAGCATGTTTTCTCTTGCTCACTAACTTCCTCTCCTCCCACCACACTCTCCATTAACACCTCTCACTATCTTCATGCCCTGAAGGAAAAGAGCAGCGAGCGAGTTGGATCACTCTGCGACTCTGTGAGGAGCGGCCGCGATCCAAGTGGAAAAATGAAAACATCCGTACGCACGAGCACATGCACACACACACACACACACACACACACAATCATCCAGAAACCCAGAAGCACAAACACCCACCACCATTCGACTTCGACTACTTAATAATCTGCAGGCTTCCTCCAAATATGCTTCTGGCTTTCTTCTTGGCAACTTTGAAAATCACAGAGCTGGCAGTTTGCTTAATGTAATTTCCCCCTTTTTCGTCTGTTTCTATAGTTTTGAGGAAATGAGCGTATGCATGACACGGTTTGGTGTCGCGAGGAATGTGTACTCTGATGAAATTGCAAAAGGGAAGTTGTGAGTTTTACACGCTTGCAAAAATAATAATAATGATTCCCGTCGAAACCTTTGGGAATTGTATACAGAGTGCAGTGAGCAGTTGCCATGGTAATGAGGGAATCAATTGCACCATTATGCCAAAAAACTGCAATAAAATGATGATTACGAGCACAGAGCTGAGATTATTTAAAGAGCCCAGAGAACTCCAGAGCTCCAAGAATTATCCACCTGATCAGTAAATAACATCACGTGACATTAACACTTTAAACAAAGAGCTGTTTTACTTTGTTTTTCCCTCCTTTTGTCATCTTCTTTAGCATAATCACTGCATGTTTCAGCTAAATATGCCAGGTACTGTAACTTTAAGGATATACAAGACTACTTAAAAGTGCAGAAAACTTCCATTCTAAGACAGGGAATGAAAATAGGTATAAGAATTATAAATGTGTCTTATAATTCAGCCAAAGCAAATATATATTATGCATGGGCAAATAAGTGTGCTGTGATTTCAGGGATATACGAACCACCACAGTACATTTACTGCCTTGTTTCTGTCGAAAAATGCACTGAAAGTGTAAAAAATAAACCAATTAGGCAGTTTCCATGGCTTTCGACGTTTCTATTGTTTTCCCTTTTCTTATCTTAAAAAACCTTTCACACTGTTGTTGTCTTGTATCCAATCTGTAAACAATGTTTTGGTCTTGAATCAGACTGTCTGAGACTTTCTGGAGTGCAGGAGCTTTGAGATTAGTACACTGTCTGCACTGTAACCACTGATATACAAACCTGGGTTAACACTGATGCCAAAGGAAGTTTCTTTCTGATGAAGCAAGATCAGATTTATGGACATTTATCCTTAGTATTTATGGTCTGACAAAGTTATGATTCCTGTTTTAAAAAAAGGCTGCAACTTCCTCTGTTAAGTGCTGCGAGGGTTTAGTGATTAATATGCCTCCTCACTAATTTGTTTTAGCTGAAAACCACTGAATAGATATTAAAGTTAAATGCACTTGGTCTCTTTATTCGGTACCATTTAGCTGTTGTAATCTGGCACAGGGGATTTTTTGATTTTGGCAGGAGTACCGGAGAATTTAACACTCTAAGATGTGATTAAAGCGTAGATGATATGTAGAATGATGCATTTTCTGGATAAAAACCTCAATTGTACAGAGCAAATCTTCAGCCTGCAGTGTCTTTACAGTGGAAAAGTTTTAAGCTCCTAACTTTATTTTTTTCGTGTTGGAACAAAGTGTACCAGCACCATTAAGGGACAAACCATCTGGAGCCTCAAGGACATGCTGTTGTATAGAAATACAACAACCAGCACAGCAGCCCACACAGATATCCATAGCAAGCGAAGCACATTTGTTGTAGGGGGCAGTTGTGTGCCGACTGGAGGCTGAATGTTGTAAACAACTGGGAAAAGGATGCTGAGGGAGACAGATAGACGGGTTGCTGGAGCCTGATGTGACATGACCACAACACGACCAAAGGGAATGAAGTCTGTCTGGACCGAATCCCACGGCAAGTTTAGCTACTTGTAGAAATGAGGTGATGAAGACGGGGAGGAACGAAGGTGAGCGGCTGGAGAGGAACATGAAGGAGGAGGTAAATCAGAGAGGATGAGAGGGAGGCAGGGAGGTGGCGTAAGGATCCACAATACGAATCCCTCTGGACACTTTTATTGTTTAGTTTGCAGAGTTTATGACATTTAATGTTCTCTTTCTATCTCTGTCAATCTCACCTCCTTTATTTTTCATTCTCTTTGTCATGTGGAGCACTGAAAGTAGAGACACGGAGACAAGCAAACCTCCTACAAGGACAGAGCCAACTTTCATAGGATGGTCTTGTTTTTTTCCCTGCCAAGTGTAAGACGACAGTTTTGTCACCAAATGTTGTTTCTGTGGATGTCTGGGAACACGACAGACAAACACACACACGTATAAACACACACATAAAGGCAAACTCTGACACAAAGAGGTGCAGAGCCTGATGCTGTTTTCAGGTGGGTTGTGGACACGCAGGCTATTTGCAGACGTGCTTGTGTGCGTCAGAGGACAAACTAGTCTTCAGTATTTACGTGAGAGAGGAGGGAAAGAAAAGTATGAAAACCCACAGAAAAAAAAAATCAGAAAAAATTGGCTTGTTTAGAAACTCCCAGCATTCCCTCTGCTCTTTCTTTTCTCCCCATGTGCTCTTCTGCCTTTTAGGAGTCCTTTTTCCACAGCTGAATGTGTCCCACTTGAAGAGCTAAAATAGCAGTAAAAGGCTGAAATTTACAGCCACACAGTTTGTTTATCCCCCCAATAAATAATTACAACTACAAAATAAAAAAAAAATCAGACTAAGAATTATTCAAATCCATCATAAAAGACAGATTCAGCAAAGCAAAACTATTTTAAAAAAGCTTGTAAACTCTACAACTGGAAGAGTTTTAATTAAAATAACATCACATTGAAACTACATTTCAGTTTAAGCATTTGGCTCATCAGACCTCAGCTGTTAGCATTTACATAACACCCACCCACACATCCCCCACACATGCATCCGTCCACTTGCTATTTCAGGTTCTCTGCTGTTTACACGCACACCAATTAATGTTGTGAACCATAATCTGATACTTCGCCGGGTGTGTTTGTGTGTATATGTGTGTGTGTGTGACTGAGCTGAAGAACCAGCAGTTTGTTTCCTCACCGAACTTTGATATTTAAATCTGATCGACTCACGCAGAGTGAAATAAAAGACAGATTGCAGAAAAGGTAATGGAGTCCAGATATCATTAGTCACAGTCAGCTGCCAGATGAAAAAGTGAGATTGAACCTTTATTTACAATTGAAACAGAAACAGTTTCAAATATAGATTGAAAGGGATTAACAGATTAGTTTTAGAGTTTTTGTCCATCATTGTTGATGAAGAGGTGGTTCCCAGCTAATGTTTTTAATTTCTTTAACCAGAAACGAAATGATAAATGACAAAGTATGTATTAGGACAGACAAAATTTAGCTAAATGGTCTGCATGAACACTAATAAATGAATATATCAAGTAAAAAGCCAACACTGAACTGCAGATGTGTCTCCTGATAACAGATCAATGTGATGATCATTTTAGAAGAGGGTGGAATTTTCATGATACTGAGGTGATGTTTCACAGTAAGCAGGTTTTCTTACATGTGCATGTTGTAAATTAACGTCTATCACTCACATTGAACATCAACAACAACCTGAACACTAATTTAGCCTCAGTTTTTAATATTCAAACATTATAAAAACCCTCAATTTATTTTCATATTTAAGGGTTTTGAATGTCTCTCTTATCTGTCCTTTTCCTCTGAGACAGAAAAAAATTAATTTAACATGTCCCTCCCCATGCAGTCTCTCCCCCTCACACACACACGCAAACACACACTGTCTCTATCCTTCTCATTCAGACACATGTTCCGGCAGTGCCAGCTGGGCAGATTAGACGGCATGACAGTTTATTAGAGAGGAAGTGACACGAGCAAGACAGGAAACAGCGCCGACATCACATACAGAGCCAAGTCCACTTCTGCTCGATGCACACACACACACACACACACACACACAAACACAGGACTCTTTAAGAGATGCAGATGTCAGCTCTGTCACATCACTGACACACACACACGCAGTAGGACTTCAGAGCTTCCTGCATCCACAGAAAAGATGCAGAATGTGTCCATATGACACTTTTCCACTTTATGAAACATTTAAAGTGCTGAAGTTTGAAATCTGTCTTCAAACCTCATCTTTCCCTCACAAGTCATGCCACCTCACATGCCTTCCTGTCTTATCCCCTGGTATTACTAACAGACTACTTTATGTTTCTGCACTGCACTCATGAAGACTTTTTTTTAGCATTTAGTAAAATAACACTGTTTTATGTGCAATGTAGTTAAAGAAAAAATCAACTGAAACTATAAACTGACCGTAGTTCCTCCAACTAGATGGTGTTTTAGTGCCTTTCAGCTCCTTGTTTTGGTTTTAATGTATCTTCACTGAGTCTCGTTGATCTAATCTCAGTCATTTCCAGACACAGCAGCCAGTATTTTAAAAAGAATAAGAGCTCTGATAGACCATCTGATCAGCACCAGGAAGCAGGAAGACAGAGTTAGGATTCATTTTTAACCTGTGATGGAAAGTGAGGTTAAGTCCTCTCAAAGTGTGGAAGGAAGGTTATCCTACCACTGAACAGCACTTGGATCAGAGCCAGGAGTCATTTTGCATGGGGAGGAAAAGGGGCAGAGCAGAGATCAGAGGCCACAGTTTCAGGTCTGAACCACACTCCTGTGGTTACAGAGCTGCCTCACACGCCAGCAGCAGGGTTTTAAATTCCCTCTGAGCAGCTACAGACAGCCAGCAGAGGGATCGAAGAAAGTGTGCGACACAAGTGACATACTTTCCTCCAGCTTTCGCGCTGTATATCACAGTTGTGGCTGTAAACAGAACTGGCAACAAACACAAACAATTAGCACGAGCAGCGTTGCTCGCAGAACATGTTACGGCAAATTACTTTAGACAACGCGACTGATGTGGGCTGATTACAGGCGGCTCGTTCTGATTATGCTCCAACTCTTCAAAAAACACCCACAGAGGAAGCCGCAGACCATAAAAATGTACATAATCTCTCATTAAACATGATTAAACTGCCTTTAACAGTTAATATTGTTTGTTGAGGTTTCATTGTTCTTTTATTGGGTGAATAAATTCCATAACTGCTGTTCCTATCTAATGAGTTGTTAACTGAAGTTGCTAATTTAATTTAAAGCATTAGCTTTGCCAGGCTTGCCCAGCTCTGCTTCCCTATGTGCCCAAACCTCTCTCTGGTTGGTTGGTTTATATTTTAGGAATGTGTTCGAGTGTGTGCACCCCACTGTTCCTATGGAGAATCCTCATTAGTATTTCCTCAAGACACTTGTTGTGTTTCTGTGACATCTACCACTGAGAGCCGGTATAATTGGACTACAATGACTTCAAATGGGCCCCTGCACTCGTAGTTACCGAGTTAAATGGTCACAAAGCCTGCTGGGTAGTATTTCAACAAAGCGCAGGCATGCCGCTCAGTGAGTGTCTACAGCGAGCGTTCTGTAGTACCTTTTGTCTGAATTAGTCTGCTTGTTTTTCAGCTGACACAGCGCCAGGCCCTTCATATTTCACCTCGCTCACACACACACATATGCACACACACACTCAGCTGGATGAACACACATCTACACGAATGCAGAGGGAGAACACACAGTGGTCAATAAACGACAGAAACCATACGATCCTCCATCCATCCTTCCTTTTATTTATACCTGTGTCTCACTGAGCGAATGTGATTGGCTGCTGGTGATGGATGGTGGGAGACAGCAGGGAGGTGTGTGGTGTGTGTCTGCGTGTGTGTGTGTGTGTGTAAGGATGGTGTGGGCTGAGCCAGACAGAGCTCACCAATTACATTGATCTTGGAAGGATGGGGTAAACAAAGGTTGCCAAGACAACAGATGGCAGAGAAGGCTTGGCAGGAGGGAGGGGGGCACCAATGAATCTGTTCTGTCTTTTTAACTCAGGGTGGAGGTATGAGGCCGGTCTCTCATAGACACACACACACACACAGACACACACACCGGTGAATCAATAACGGATTGAGATGCAGCCTATTCTGATCAATGCTGAGACGAGTGCAACCCCGATAGTGAAGAGGTCAGATCCGAAGATACGAAATGGTACAAAGAGCAGATCAGTGTGCGCATCAACACACACTTTCTTTATTTCTGCATGACACACGAATACACACTTTTTTGAAAACAGCAATGGACAAACCAGCCTATTAAAATACCAAGCACCTGTTTTTTGTTTTTTTTTAACTTGTAAGCTCTTTCTACTGTACGGAGCTTCAGCTCAGTGTGATTACACCTCTAAAGTGTGTGCGTGCCTATTGATTCAGTATGAACACAAACACACAGCAGCAGCGGCGGCAGAAGGAGACATGTCGATATACAATCTGGAGAATTCACACCTAATTGTGTTTGATCGCAGGTCGCTGCAGATCAATAACAGCAGACGCCAGCCACACGTTTTTTTGTACACACATAGAAGGAGGCCGGCACAGAAACACACACACACACACACACAATCACACACACAGACACCAAAAGTATTGCTTTTTACTCAGAGGATACCTGTTATTGAGATGTGAGATTGTTTTATTAATCAGCAAACCAAGTGGTCAATAACTGTTATCTTGGTTTCATTATTGTAATTCGTTGTATTCGGGGATAAGATGGAAAACTGTATGACAGCTCCGGCTGTCAGGCTCTTGACGAATAATAGAAGATAAGATCTTATCATCCGCGGTTTAAATTGATTTCGGGGAATCAAAAATATTTTGCTGATCACCTTTAAAGCATTTAATGGTTCAGCTCGATTATGAGCCAGAACACACACTCAGATCTTAAGGCAGCCCTGATCGGTTCTCCAGTCTCAGCTCAAGAACAAACGTGACGGAGCTTTAGCAGTCGGGAAATGACATGTTGTGCGACATATTTTTATGATGTATATATTGAATTTTTCTATTCTGTTATGTGTTTTTATTCGCTTCACTGCAGTCCTGAATGATTTAGTCATGGTTCAACCAGAATACAACTTTTCATTTGCAAAGCATTTGCCAGCGTTGCTTTGAAAGTTGCCGTATAATAAAGTTTATTAGATTAATATCCAAAAATGTTACAAAAAGTTCACCACAACTTATCAGAGCCTGATTTTCTCGCCTGGTCATCAGTCCAAAATCCAAGGTTACTGAATTACAAAGTGATAAAAGATGGAGAAAAAGCTGCAAATGCTCAGTTCTGAGAAGTCCTTAAGGTGAAACCAGTCATTCATTCTTTCTGTCAGCCAATTAGCCTTCTCAGCTTTAGATAAGGAGATATGAGGATTCAGTTTAATAGAAACAACCTTTTAAATCAACGACCTACTACTGGTCTTCATACAAAAATTTGAAAACAATTTTAAGATAGAAAACAAGACATGAAAGAGAAACTAAATCAGAGACTGCAACTCCATAAACCACAAACAAACCAGTGGGCCAGAGAAGTTCATCAGACTTTGTGTATATGTGTGTGTGTTTGTTCTGTACATCTGCATCACATTGATGTTGTTCTGTGAGTTCAGGCAGAGATGATCAGAGCCTCCCTGCTGACACATCTGTCTCTGTGACTTCCTCACACAGAGCGAACAAGAAAAAGATTTCCACCTTAAACACTCCCCGCCACAACATGTCCACGTACACACTTAACAAGTCCATAACACACTGTATGGATGCAGTGTGTACGTCGCACATGCTGGCATGATGTGAGAGTGATTGTCGGTTAGCACCCAACAGCAGGGTCAGACAAGGAGAGGGGGGGGGGGGATTGAGTGAGAACAGGAGTAAAGTGGAGGGAATAAACACGCTTCATGAATAATTCAATGGAGGCCATAGCCCCAGAGACATTGACTTTAACACACATATACACGCACACACACTGGGCACTTGTAATGGAGGGATTACTTTGCTCTCATGACAAGTCAGATCTGATCCATAGGAAATGCCTCAGGCAGAGCAGAAGAGGCAGAGCGAAGGAAAAGGAGGTGAAAGAGAGAGAGAAAGGAAGGGGAGAAACTGAGGAGAATCCTGTTGGAAGGACAAACGCTTCGGCAGCTGTGGGCGTCAAACATCTCCCATCATCATCTCCGTTCGTCCATCCATCCGTCGTTTGTTGTTTCCCCCCCTCTCTTTTCTCAGTCTGAGAGTGTTGATTCACAGCTTTCGCGCCCTCTAAATCACTCTCTGATGTCTAGTGGTTTTATTTTTCACATTCAAAACAAAGATGAGGAGTGAGAGAGAGGACGGATGTTTGTTTTGATGGCGCGCAACAGGCTTTTGTCTGAACTTGAGGGTGCTTACTTGTAAGGCACATGTTTGGAGCTGAACATCAGTCGTCGAGGATGTGAGCGTTTCACTGAAGTTGTGTTGTCCATCGCTAACCGCCGGTTAATCTGGCATTATGGTAATACGAAAGGCTGAAATGCAAACGGGACCTTTCATCTTCTCTCGGTCCACACGACAGCGAGCGACCCTGGCTCGGTCAGATGCTCTCAGATCTGCTCGAGCAGATATTTCACAGTCTGACAGCTACTTAAAAGTCAGATGAGGCTCCTAAGATGACACTCCCTGAGCATCACTCGTCCCATGTTTTCCTTTCCTTCGTGCCCTTCATCTCTGAGTGTTACATGGGCACTCATGTTCCACTCTTTCATCTGTCCAACTCGGTTTTTCTAATAACAAACGCACAATAAAAGGTTCATTTCAAGAGCAGCCGAAGCACAAACAGGTGTGTTAGATGAAGAAAAAGAGGGAGAAATGGTGTGGAATTAGAGAGGCTGGTTTATTTAGGAGCAGCAGGGAGAAAACACACTTCAATCTAACTGACAGCACTCGCACAATAAAACCCACACATGCAACAAGCAATCAATCAGTCAATACCCCTCTAAAACCCAAAGCAAGTGGAAGTGGATTACAACACAGACACATACACACACACAAAATGCCCTTCTGGAGGTGTGTGGTCGACCCTGACCTTTGACCTCCCCGTGGAGTCTGGCTGCAATGGCTGAAACAGAATTTCCCTTTCAAGGATCAATAAAGTATCATATTTTGAGTTTTACTGATGGTAGATACTAAATGAGAGCTGCCATGAAATCCATACCTGCTCACATGAGGTGACCTGATGGAAGAATGCACACGACCATTGATTTTTTACATATATGATGCTACATGGCCAAAAGTATATGGACACACAAGGTATTCCCAAAGAAGTCTTTAGAACATGATTGCAGGGTTTTGCTTCTATTTAACGTCATGTTGGGTGATAAATTCTGACCTGAACTTACATTCTACATTTTTGTGGTCATACAAGACTAAGCAAGCTTATAAAAGAAAAACCCTTGAGTGTAATAAATTCAGCATGGGTGCATTTTATGTTCTTATGAATTCAATTTCTAATTTATAACATTAAAATTGGGTTATTTCTCCTTTCAAAGTGAGGTTGTATGCCTTTTTGTAATTAAGGGTCGTAGCCGAGACCTTAGAAAACTGCTGCAGACATCGAAAGTGGTATTTCAAAGAGTACAAGAACGCAAAAGAATGAATTGAGGTA
>JAPZDZ010000008.1:4834942-4846125 GCA_029783805.1 Acanthurus tennentii | reverse complement strand
AAATCAGTAGACTTTCTAACCTAAGCTTAGCCAAACCCGGCACCTCAGAAGTGCGGTTAAGTTTCCTGCATGAATGTTATTGTCACTATTACTGAAATCAAGTTTGCATCTAGACCACAGGAGGATAAAAATGTTGGAAGTACTTTTTCCTTTGGCAGACTCACATATGCAAACCCTTCTACAACACACATACAAAGAAACAAACAAACACAATTCAAGCTTGTGCCTTTAAAGCCCAGAGTACTCTAAATTCTCTTCCATTCAACATCCTCCATCTCTCCTCATTCACTCATCACCCTTATCTCAGTGCCTTCCAAAGACTCCTGAAAATTACAAGTAAGCCCACTTTTCATGCAGCAGCTGATCCGTCTTGTGTTAACATGGTGATTGTGTGTCTTGACCTGGTGCACATTTGTGTACAGGTGGTTGTAGTTGTGCAGTGTAGCTTGTGTGTCCTGGTGTTTGATTCCTGGGCAGGAGGCTGGTAGGGACGCCAGTGTGTCCAGCTGCTTGAGTGGTAATAGATCAATATGCTGAAGAGGAGGAGAGAACAGAGGAGGAGAGAACAGAGGAGAAGAGAAAAGAAGAGAACCAGGCATAATATTCCTAAAACCATCACATCTTAGACTCAGAGGAAAATCCCCTGCAGCCTGTATTTGAGACCCTCTTTAGAACAGCCCAAAAGATATTAAACCAGTGGTGTGTCTGATCAAAGTTAAGCACCACCAAAACGCTGCCTGTTGGAGCACGAATGCAGACATAACATGGCACAGAGTAATAGTTGTCTAATTTTCTAAATGTCAGTTTCGTGTGGCCCCACCAGCCTACTTACCTGGCTATCTACTGCTGGTCCTAATTATGTAAATTACACAGAAAAAAAGCTCTTTTCTGAGCTCTCTGATAGTTCCATGAAGGATGTTATCCCTCACTTTGGGCCTCATATGCATAAAAATCCCTGTAATTACTTTCCAAAAGCACTGCACTAATAGGGTTATCTATAATCACAGCGATTTGTACTTGATTGGCTTCATCCATGGTGCGTTGCCAGTGACACTCAAATTACTGCTGCATTGTGTTTCTTATAAGAAAAGGACATCAACCTTCAGATGAGCGTGAAACATTAAAGCTGGAAACAAGTCATCATCTCGATCAAAGTCTAGTAAAGCAGCATTATTGATGCTATATCCATAGTTGAAATGCATTCATGGCTATTTGCATTAACTTCCTTTGAATTATCTGCTTTCAAGCCTCATATTGTCCTTGTCTCTCTATGTATAAGTTGAAAAGGAAGATACATTGTGTTAAACTGGCAGCTTTAGAGATGTTGATGGGCATCTCCTTTAACATTAGACATTGCCATACTAGCAGTTACCCATGTCTGTAGTCTTTATGCTAAGCTATGCTAATCAAGTTTCTCTCTAGCTAAGTACAGAAAATGGTGCAAACACAATGTGGCAAACAAGAGTCTTTAACCTACAGAAACTCAATATTTTTATAGCAGTTTTTTAGAAGAAATTATCAGTAGCATTTTTTATTTTTCCTTTACATCGGATGGACATGTACATTAATGTGTAACTGCAGGTGCACTGGAATACAAACATTTAGATGTGTTTTTCCAAATTAATCTTCATAAAAACTTTCTTACAATAATCACACATATACATGTATCAAAAGAATATGGCTTTATGCTTTTTTCAGATATCAGCACACACCTGAACACACACACATGCTGCATCTGTAACTGTAAGGAATGGAAAATAAGTTAAGCATATGGAAAGGAAATGATGTCACCTGAGCGAAGTTACTTGAACAAAACCAGGCCAATTGATTAACCAGCTAAACATCCAAAATGCCCGAAGGCTGGAAACTGTCAGCTTTACAGACAGATATACCTACAAACACACACAAACACACTCATTCTGTCTCACTCACAGTCTGCCTCTCTATCATATTACTCCTCCTCCCACAGGCCGGACCATGAATCTTCATTCAGAGAGATACGAACAAAGACGGAGAACGGGACCGAGACTACACAATGACTGCAGTGACTCAGTGCTTGTAATGTGATTTGTCACCCCCTCTGCTCTCTCTCTGATGTGATTATGGGACGAGCTTCGGCCGGCCGTGTCAGACGAGATGGTGGCCTCTGATAGGAGAGGCAGAGCGGAAACCAGGAAGTGCCTGACTCGTCTACGATCTGTCACACCGGACCCGGGAATAACGGATTCAAGCACATGACAACTGCAAAGACGTTTGGGGACTGCAGAGGTGTGTTTGTCTCTGTGTTCGTGTGTGTCTAAATGAATTAAAAGGGCCTGACAGCAGTTGTTGTGCATGCTCTTATTTCTCTCTCTCTCGCACACACACAAAGACGCACACACAAATAAATCTGTCTGCATCAGATACCATGTGTATTATCTTTGCTTCACACCCAACATTTATCACCTGGTGTGTTTTCATGTAATGCGTCTCTCCAGGAGAAGACGAATCAATCTGCAGTGATCCTGCTTCCTCCTAAATTTATAGCAGAATCCTATGAATCTAATATCGGGGATGTACTTAAGTTTTGGAGTTTTAAGGGAAGCTTTAGTTCAGGTTTGGATAAGTCGTAAAGTGTTTAAAAGTCTTAATCAATCATTGGTTTGTTGACTCAAGCTGAAGATGTTGTAAACATCATTTTGGATGACTTTCACTCAGCATCTTGCCTAATTGATAAAATGCCCTCTGTAAGAAGGTGCAGACGACTCTGTTTTGAATAAATTTTAAATCCAAGCAGCCAAAAGAAGAACATTCGCAAAGACTATCAGACCTTAAATGACAAACCTTTGCTACTTTAAGGGACCTTTTCTATTTGGCTCATTATTCCCTGTGTAATTATCTGTGCTTTTGTGTGTTTTTAAATATGTAACGGCTATTCAACTCTTAAATAATAAATTTTTGGAACATGAAAGTTTGTTTCAAGTGCCAAAAACAGAGTTAATTTAACTTTATACCACATCAATGAATAAACCTTTGGCATTTAACTCGATTTAACTCCACTTAACTAATGCAACTCATCAACAGGACGCACTTTATTGACTCATCGCTGCATAAACAACAACAACAAACAGGAGTGACATCTTTACCACCTTCTTGTTTTATTTCGATGGGGGGTTTTTTGACTGCCATGAAACTCTGTATGTGTTAGTTTTGTGGTGGTAAACACAAACACACACACACACACACAATAACACAGGTCCAATTACAGCTGATGTAGTACAAATGATCGACTGAGTTTGAGAAATGAACTGCATTTGTCAAAAGTTCATTTCCTGTTTTTTGTGTTAAAAGGGATCTATTTTGCAAAAACAAAACACATTCCTTTAGTATTTATCATACTGAAAACTATTACAACCTATTGTTAAATTTCAACAAAAACAAAAGAACAACAATCAGTGGCAGTAATTTCCATTTTTGCCACCATACACTGTTTTCTCTGCTTGTTGTGATTGGCTTGAGGGAAACTTGGCATTTGGCTTCTTTGTTTTTTTGTCTTTCTATTGTTTTTCTGCCTAAAGCAAATCGTGACCAGTGTAAAATCTGAAACAATTCATTGCCTACATTTTTTCAGCTGACAATTAGTAGACGTGAAGGCGCCCTGCGATGGCTGCCAATGAGATGCAATAATCAGAGGGCCCTGCATGAATGCTTACAAGGGAGTCACAGGGGCTGAAGCTCTCCCTCTTCCTCCCCGCTGGCTCCTTCACTAAATCACATCCTCCCTGGTTTAACCCATTTTCTCCATCAATCCCCTCTCTTTGTCTCCATCCCCCATTTTTCCATTTCTGACATGCCATCTTTTCATCTCTCTTTTTTCTTTTATTTTTTCCGTAAATCCTCATTATTGCCAATCCCTCTTTTTTTTTTTTTTTTGGTTTTTGTCTCTCTCACACATTCAACACCCCCTCCCCCCACTTCATGTCTCTCTGACTGGTAGCTTAGGGGGTAGTTGGCAGCTGCACGCACAGTAGACTGGATGGGAGGAGGAGGAGAGCTGGTTATGGCTGGCATGGCTCTTCCACTTGGCAGGGGGAGTCATGGGTAAATTGGAAAGGTAACATGCATCCAGTGCCAGTGTTCAAGGTTAGCTGGCTCTGCATGGGTGCATCCAATTGACCCCCATCTGTTCAGCAGGGGTAAGTTGACCCAATCTCAAGTGCTACTACCTAACCAGAGGGTATGGAGATGGTCCCACACATGCATATACAGACCCTCACGCCACCACCGCTCGCAATAAGACACACATGCCCTCATTTTTCTGCCACACACAAACATCATTGCATGCTCACAATCCACTCGCACATGAAATCACCCACTGACACAAATCCACAAGAACTCGTGCCATCTTCTCTCCCCCCCCCTCCTCCCACCACCCGCCCTCCTCGCATGCCATCGCATCACGCACACAATGCTAAACGTCCTGTTCAGCTTCATCATGCATCATCTCAACTTAATCCCCCCTCTTGTTTTATTTTACCTCCATTTACAGCAACACAGCGTCACGCCACAACTTGTAAAACATCTTCCATGACTGTCAAACACACTGCCGCGGCTTCGTAACACTCTGTGCTCGTGTGTCACCTCCTCACGCAGCTCACACACAGTTAGCTCCAGATGCGGTGCGTCTTTATTTGCAGAGATCTAACTGCATTGCACACACTCACAGGTATTTAAGTGGTGGAAGGCGGAGGTGGTGGAAGTGAATGAATAAATGATGAATCTATGTGAACGCTGTGTTTAATCCCCGCAACACCCCCCCCACCCCACGTGAGCTGACCTCAGGAGGTAAAGGCACGCATACAGGTCCGAGCTAAATATACACTTCATATCTTCCCCTCACTCGTTCATGCTGAGGCGCCAAAGCTTTGTGTTTTCTCTCTCACACGCAGGCCTTTCTGCATAACATGCAGGGCCACACCTGCAACACTGGGTCTGTTTGCACACCTATGCTTGGAAATACACACATGCGCACGCACTCTCCTATGGAGAGCAAAGCTCAGCATCCCAGTGTCTTTGCACCGGCTAACGTGAGGCTAATATTCCAGACAGTATCTGCTGCTCTCTGTGGTGGAGAGATAACGCTTTGACCAAACATTACAATCAACAAGCCAGAGAGGTCACAGCCTCACCTAGGATAACAACTGCAGAAAAATGTTTATCTCTCTCTATCAGCATGTCAACCGGCCTCACCTCCTCCCCCTCCCCCTCCGCCGCCTCACCCCTTCAGCCACCTTCTTCCCAGTGTTTGCCCTCACCTCTGTGACCTCCACGAACGCATGCAGGAAAATTATTCTCAATCTGTCAGGAAAAGCAGTAGAAAGAGAGGAAAAAAAAAGGGTAAAGAAAAAAAATCCAATAAAGTAACAGCAGAGGGAGGAATCCCATTTTCCACCTGCCATTCCCAGCGTTGGCAGGATAATAGCAGGCATCCCGGTGTTGGGATAAGCTGTGATAACAAATAGCTCAATCTGCTCTGTGTCTTCATCTGCTGTTCTATCTCTCTCTCACACACATAAAGCCACTGAATTATGATTAATGGTTGGAGCAGAGGCCTGTATCTGCTCAGGTACATGAAAGATGCTTCAGTCTGGGTCCTCATACAAAATAGTGAGGTCATGTGCTGCTTGATTTCTAAAAAACTATAACAAAGGGTGACGCAGTGGAGCATATTTTTAGATGTCAGCAGGGGGAGAGATTCACTGCTGTTGGTTTTCGGAATAAGTGAAAATGGCCCAGAATGTCGTCTTACATTGTCTGCATTAAATATGAGAAAAATTAAAAAAGCAAAGGTCTTTTTTCATCCCCATGACGGATATAGATCCAGCACCTGGTGTGACGCAGGCTGTTCTCCAGACTATGAGCTGAGTAAACGGTAATAAAATTCTTGTAACAAGGCTTTTTTATTGCCTTCCTACTGTTTTCATCTCATTTCAGACTCTCGCTTCGTGCTCCTTAATGGCCTCAGATTCAAATTCACCCTAATGAGGCAGGGAGGAGGGGGAGAGGAGGGGGGAAAAAAGAGAGCTCGGGAGGAGGTGCAGAGTCCATTGGCCACTTGGATAAAAGGTCAAGGCTTTCCAGACTGCGTATCTGCTCACAAACGACACATTGGGTCATTCACAGGCACATAAGGACTCATACTGTAAAGAAAAAGGCTCTCATGGGCCTTTTGTTAAGTTTGGAAAGATGGAAGGATCAGTTAAGGAGCTGAACATTTCAGGTTTGTTTTCTGCCCTTCAGGTTAAGAGGGACTTGTTAAAAAATTGCAAATATTCACACATATGATATTCCCAAAGCTCCATATATATATTTATGCCCCCATTTTTTATTCCTAAAAAAAATTTTGAATTTTCTGACATTTTACAATCCATCCTAACTGATCCACGTTAGGAAAACTAACTGTAAGAGAAAATGTCAGTGGAAAAGTTATTTAAAGCCAAATGACCAGATTTTTTTTGTTTAACTGCTGCTTTATTGACAGAGATGTGGGGGGACTGTGATGGACATGGACACTGAGCATTTGTCATCCATCAGCCAGTGAGGACAGCCTGCTGTCATCACCTCATGAGACCCGTCAATTTCATTATTTCTCTTTCTGTCCGTCTCTCACTCCGCCTGTCTTTCATCTCATCCCGCGCCCGGCGTCTCACACTGACCGAAATACCTTCTGCGGTGTGTTGATGACTTTACATTATGGGGAGAGAAAAGGGTCACAGAGGGGTGCAGACGAGCACAAACACACACACACAATCACACTGACTCATATAACGAAATACAAACGTCTGGGACAACATTCACATGCACACACACAAGCACGTTTGCACACTCACACATCTAAGTGAAGTGTGGGGATGTTTGAGGGCATAAGTAATCTCCCATGAATATTCCATCCCTGCAGCAGCGAGCCATTTTAATTATCAGCCCCTCCCAGGCCCTCTGTGAGGTCCAGCCCAGGTAAATTAGGCTCAGCAAACACCCTGTCTTCAACTCCAGCGAATTCAATATGATGTCAAATAGAGCACAGCGGTCTCCGAGTGCACACAAAGCATTCACTCGGTTTTGCGCGCACAGTGCTGGCAATGGCTCTGGAACCTGGATGGGTGTGTGTGTGTGTGTGTGTGCGACGGATAGGGGGAGGAAGCAGCAGAAACACAGGGGAAGATGGCTGCTGTGCATCGTGGATTTGATGCAGAGAAACTAACACACACAAGCAGACATGCACAGAAGCACACAGTGTCAGCGTTTAGGTTTTACTGTTATGACCACTTATATATTATAGGAATATTAAGGTCAGAGAGTGTTGCCATGGCAGCACCTAATCTCATCACATATCATGGAGCTCGGATCAAAGCAGTGCTCGAAACAAATTGCACCTCACACTGACAATCATGCAATCACCATTCCCAGCATTCCCTTTTTTAGCCACATTTTGCAAACAGCAAACATCTCCGCTAACAGCCACCGCAGCCAATTCGTTTTACCAAATTTCTCATTTTGACATCTGCTTGTTCCAAATAAACAGTTCATCTACTAAAAGCAAATCACACTTGAAGTACTTTAGATGTAATGTTGCATGTTTGGCTGTAGTTAGCAGCTGCCGCTAGCTTGTTAGCTCAGTTGACAGCAAATACCATTTTACAACACACATACTCACACTGCATTTGGCTCCTCAAAGACCGCGCAAAACATTTAAATTTCCAGGTCTTTCAAAACTGACATGACACATTCATTGTGTGTTTCTCATTATCTCATTAATTGCACATTTGTTGGTGATTTTTTTTCCTGTCAAAGTTCAACACCAACAGTTAAGTAACCCTCTGAAAACTCTTCCTTTTTTCAGGTAAAATTTTACTGACATGGTTTATGCTTTTAATGAAAGCTGTTAAATTTAATCAGTGCAAAAACAAAATATGCCAGAATACAACCTGATTGAACTTAATGCTTGAGTTCGTGGTTTGTGTGTTGTATAACAAAGCTGCCATGTTATTTTTTCTATGTACACGGTACGAAAACAGGGTCCAAACACAACGAATGTCAGTTGTTGGGTGGTTAACATCAAACTTAAGCTTTCTTAAACTAATCTAAAAAAAATGAATCTAGCCATGTTCATAAACACTGACAAGGACTGTACATTGTTTCTGTACATGTTCTCGATTTTAACTTAAAGTAGTGCAATTTAAAACCATGATGGATAAAAGTTCTGTTAAAACAAGCCTGTTCTTGCCTCTCTCTGAGCTTCCTGCTACATCAAAGTAACTGTGTTTGGAATCGGATCAGGAAGAACTCCGGTGCTCAGGTAAAGATATCTATCATCTCTTATCTCCTTGATGTTTAATCTACCCCCAAACCTCCTCTACACTCCGCCTTGGCCCACGGAACAAAATTGAGTGGAAACAGGCCGTCACACAAACACAATCTTCAAATCTTCCACTTCTCTTCATTCCTCCGTCTCTTTCAGGAGTGATCACGGGACCCCCAGCGTGATGCTCCCACATTTAGGCCTAATAATGATCAGTTCCCTGGCTCATCTTTCCCCCACTCTGCCACACTTCTAATCACAAGGACATCCGCCGTCTGATCTGCAGAGACCTGCCTGCTTGGCAGTCGATTATCATAATCAGGACAGGTCATAAGACAGGAGTTTAATTAGACCCCCTGAAGAACACAGCATACACAGGGCTCTGGCAAGAGTCTGCAGTTTGCAGGGTGGAAAATTTACCACTGAGCTTAATGTTCCTGTTTTTAAAAAGGCAGGGGGCCAGTTTTTCATCCTATATGGAGCAATGCTGAATAACTTTCTCAATGAAGTATAGCTGTGACAAGCTTTGAAGCTTTGAGGGTCTACCAAATTCAAAAGTTGTCCCATAAAAGAGAGTGACGGTCCAGATGTCCTTTAGCTATAAATGTCTCTTTTATTCATTGTAGCAGGTTTGCAAGAAGAGAGGGTTCTTGACCGGGGAACACAAGGTTTTAGAGAACAATTACTGTGTAGTAACTTTTACAGAGACATTTACTGTGAATTCATCAGTCATCATAACTTAATAAATCTTTAGAGGAGTGCAGGAAGGTGAAAATAGTTTCCTTCCCTCTGCTCTGTAATGGGAATTTCCTGTTTAACACGCTAACCTCTCCAAAACAAAGCAGCTGACTGTGAAAACTTTGTCATTGAATTGAGATTGTTATGATTTATTCTCACTTAACACTTTTGAACCTCAAAGCTTTCTGGGATAAAACGCAATTGTTGTATTGTTACAGTTATAACTTAGGAGCTGTGATGTTACAATACCCTTTATTTCCCCCATTTGTTTTATGCCAGCACAATCCAAAACGGTATTTAGCCTTTTTTTAGACTGGTATAATTTAGTTTTCAGTATTTTTACTATTTGAGTTGATTTGTATCTCGTGCATCTGTGACTGTGTTCGTCAAAAGAGACTAAAGTGTCTCAACTCATGCATGCATGTCTTTGACCATGGTCCCCCAAATACGCTAGTATTTTTTAAAAAACACCCAGAAAACAATCATATTAATTCACTGGGATGTAATTGATCAAAGGAAATTAAAATGACCTCATAAAGCCCCTGGAGATGTGACAGAGGTTTATCTTTAAGGGCTGCAGGTATCATAATATAATAAGGTTAAAGTGACAAAGTAAAAAAAAAATGCTTTAAATACAGATGGCTGCTGTCATCTCAGTCTGCATGTGGGGGAGCAAACTGTGTAATGAGTCCAGTGTGTTGTTGAACGTGATTAGTTCTGCTGGATTCATGCTCTGTGTAAACACGATGTTTTGTGTGTGTGTGTGTGGTTGTGTTTTTTGTTCAGTGCATGCCACAGTTATAAGTACTGTCTGTTGGGAGTGGGTCAAACAACCAGGCCTCTATTTTTCTGTTTTAATCATGGTTAAAATGTCAGTGACTCAGTGGCTCCACAACGGACCATGGAAAATGCTTTTCAACAGTTTACAGCTCTGCTCTCAGTGCTTTGGCTGTCACAGAAAAAAATGTGGCTTACATGCACATATACGCTACACTTAATATTTGGGTTCTAACAAGTTCGTTTCTGCTGTCTGAGGCGTAGAATTTGGTCTGTATTTTAGCAGAATGTAAATGTCATGTGGAACTGACATTCAGCACTGACAGGCAGAACAAAAACAGTGTTTTGCACCAAGAGTTTTATCCAAGAAAAGATCATTTTCAATGAGAAGCGGACTCCTTGTCCAAGAGCTTATTACTAGTGCAAATATGGAAATTAGATGATTTTCCATCTTTATATTAGGGAATGAATGGTGATCAAGAAATATATACAGCTTAAATTGATATTAAATCGTAATATTTATTTTTTAAAAAAAAAGGTTAGGTTGGTAAGAAAATTATGATTTAAGAGTCATATTAAAAATTCATTGTATTCATTTGAACACAGTCCAACTCGTTATTGTGTGAGCTGGTTAGCTTATATGAATGAAAGTGAATGTTTTTCTGTGTGTGTATACATATGTAAAAGATCACATTACTGTGTGTGTCAGAGCGTAACCAATCTTCTTATAGTTCCACATATCATTATGCATTAGTGTATGAGGCTATCAGCCTCTGTGGCTGACGTGTTAATACAATGTGTATGGTCTGTAAACCTCAATCCTCATGTGGGAGAGAATCATGTGAAATGGCCTTTTACAGCAGGTGCACACACAGGGATTAGTCAATGTCGAGGTAGAAAACCACTGACTTGACTGAACGGCGTCAAATGTAGTTTCTAGACCACGAAACAAGAGAAAACTGACAGGTAGAGGATATATTAGTTTAGTTTATATTCATTCTTTTCCTGTTATTTTGGTTTTGTTCATTAAAATTCAGTTTAGTTTTTCCTTGGTTAAGTTTAGTCTATTTGCACAGAAGTACACAAAGGTGAGAAATGAAACAATGGTACTTAATAAAAACCCTGGAAAATAGATTTATTACTTAAACAGGGGAAAGACACATGGGGAGAGAGGAGGCCTTAGTAGAAGTGCATTGTGTCATGGGGTGATAAATATTCAGTTTTCAAGTGGGGCAACATCTCTCCATGCTCTTTCTCTCTCTCTCTCGCTCTCAGGCTGCTGTTTTGTACATTTCCTGCATAAATCACTTCAGTGGATTCGAGTTCACAC
>JAPZDZ010000008.1:4688178-4704481 GCA_029783805.1 Acanthurus tennentii | reverse complement strand
GACCCCACACTGGTGAACATTTGGCCATTGCCTACCTGGAGAACCCAAGAAGCTGGTGAGCGACAGACGTCAAGGGGACCCACTCCAGTGGTGTAGAAAGAAAGCAGTGCTTCAGGCTACTTGCCACACAAACAAGGAAGTTTCTTTGTCCACCACCCTCATCTGTTCCAGGTGAACACATCTACAATCCCTGCAATTTATGAAAGAAACAGAAGCCATCTCACTCAAGAGCATGTTAGGCAGCTCTGCTTTATGCGCAACACAATTTTAGATGACTATTAGGGACAGGGATTCTGAAGAGAGAACATACAGTTTAATCTAAATTATTACTGATTTTAAAAATTTTAATTTCATCCTCCATATTACTTCATAAAATGTTTGGGAGCTACTTATTTATTTCTTCATTCATTCAAATTTTATGTTAACTTTTAAAGAAATAGTGCCAGAGTTCCCTGCACTAATGATTGTTTTTCTTCTAGGTACTGACCTTGAAAAACTCAACACTTGAAATAAGCCTGTCATAAAAGAAGGAAAAGTCTTTTTTGTTGATCAAACTATTTGTGGAGTCCTACTGCAGATTCTCTTGTTTTTACCCTTGATATTTTGAAAAACTGATAAAAAATTTGTGACATTTTCTGTCCGATATCAGGTAGTCTTATCCCAGAAGTTTTATTACCCACATGTAGATACATGCGTCAGGCATCTGTTTTTTCACAACAGATGCTATGTACACTGCCACTTTCTCTTGTAATTCCTCATTCCTCTCAGCATCTTGCTGGCTAAAGATAAAGTTTAGGTGACATTTGTGCAGGTAAGATGATATTTACGTAGCCCATGGATGTAATTTAGAAAGAAGAAAAATGTCTTATTATTGGCCACGTATGAGAAACACAAAGGATTTGTTCTCTCTTCAGGTTTATCTGTATGTAGCCATTCTCTCGCCGTAAAAAAAAACTGTGATTCTTTCTTCTCTCTCTTTCCCACTCACTAAATCTATACATTTTTTCCTCACTCTTACCTCCCTCACGTCGGTCTTACAGGGCTGATTAACTCAGAGGACAAATTACAGCCTTGTAGCTATTAGTGCCATCCAGGTGCTTTGGCCTATTGAGCGATCAGAACTAAAAAGGTCTGCAAAATACACCCTGCTGCCAGACCCTTTAGATTTAGATGAAGTCTCTTTATGCAGCAAAGGACAAAGGAACATGACAGTTTGAAGATTACATCATTTGCCTTTGCACCAGCTATCTGTTCTGCAGTCAGGTTGAGCAGCAGATTTACGATCTATTCACATTATTCTAACTGGCTGCTCTCTCTGTCCTTCTATGGTTGTACACAGGGATTTGATTGAATTTGTGCCATGTTGAGTCCCCAGTCAAATTAAACTAAGTGTTTACTAGGGATAAACACAAAATGGTTGCTACACACAAGACCTACGAACCATAGGCGCTCTGGCAGTAAATGATTGTAAAGAAGAATAGTATGAAGAATACTAATTTTGCTGGGATTTGTCGGGAAAAAAAAGTCAATCATTTTTTCTTTTTGACAGAGAACAATGTCAGATATGACGTTACCTCTAGGCTACATATCGAAGCTGTAACAGACTCTGTTGGATCTTTCTCTTTGCCTGGTGCCGATATGGTTGTTCTCATCTAAAAATCTCCATGAAATTAATTACATGATTCATAGTTTGTCAGCTCTCATGAACAACACATAAAAGCATCTTCTTAATCGTGCATATTCCTGCATAAAACTTTTGCACGCTGAATACTCAACCAGGACTGACTTTCAAATAATTTTGATATCATAAGTCATCCAGGACCTTCCTCAAAAAAATAGGTCTTGAATAAGCACTTAAAACCTTTCCACCTTTAGTAAATGAATGTGAAAACATCATTCTAGTGTTGAACTTTGCACATACATTATTTCCTATAGAAAAGTACATACATTTGACTGTAGGAACAAGAAAAACATCTAAAGTGAAGTGGAACTTCAATGTACATACCTATTTTCAAATGAGACATAGGGTGAGAAAATACTGTTTAAATCGATATAGTTGGATGTTCTTGCATAATCTTTTTTTTATAAGGCCATGGTATTTTGCATCTCTCCTCTCTCACACTGCACAGAAACTTGCCCCAACTCTTGTTTTGAATGCAAACCCAGATCCACCCATTCAAAAGTTCTTCATTTTACTTTATTTACTCATTCTACTTAATTAGTCTTTTAATCTGTCTTTAGGGCTGAACAGTGTGCCATAAGCTTACATATAGTAAGTGCTACCCAAAAATCAGTCTGTCCTATGATCAAAAACTACCCCAGAAGCAACCTTGGATACAGAGAATGTAGGAGGTTTTGTGCGCTTGGTTTTGTGTGTGGTGAATCGATTACACATCGCTATTCTACTTTGTAGTTGTAGACCATCATGCCAAGTAACCGCTGGGCCACATTGGCTGTGTGAACAGTGCATTTGTATTGCAGAACGTCTTGCTATTCATTTCAGCACTCATATTAACAGATTAGAGCAGCCACACAATGGTGTGTCATCGAGAGATTTGGGGTCTCATCTAATTTTTCCAAGTGACAGATGTAGCTTCCAGCAAAAATAGACAGTAAAATTGGCCTGTTGTTAGTCATTTGAACATCATTCCTTTTGTATTAAACAGAAAATAGCATAAATGATAATCCGCACAGTAACTGTGGCTGCTGTTTAATATATCACCTACTAAATAAACTGATCATAAGAAAAGCTGATTTGGGATTTAAATGGCCAACAACCAAACAAGTTCCTGAGGAAAAATTCAAAGGATCTGTAAGTCATATTCAAAGTTTGCAGGTTCCAGTGTCATGTTGTGAGTTTTAGTGGTGTATGTAACCTTTTGGTTTATATTTAGACTTAGAATTGTGCCTTTATTACACTTTCATATGCCTCAACCAGGACTAGATACATAAGCGAGAACTATTTTTTCAAAACAGGAGTCAAGAACAGCTCTGAATATTATTCATATCAAGAACATGACATTTACACAGGAAAGTCTCTCCCTCTCTCTCGCTTTCTCCCACACACACACACATGAACACAACATGTAAAATTAAATTAGATATTGAAAGGTTCACCTGAATGTCATATGAGCAAACATGAACACATGACGAACACACACACAAAACAGAAGGTATAAAATTCAATAAGACAGGATATATTTTCAAATACAAACGGAATCACACATCCAATGCTGCACACATATATTGATGCCAAAACCTTTAATGTAGTAGCTCAAGATTACAACTCTTAAATCATACACACGCATGCACACACACACACACCGATGCACATGTATGCATCTGCAAAGCCGGGGCTGCTGGTCCTTCATTACTTATTAATGCTTTCAGACAACCTTCGTAACTGGAAAGCTATTTTGGGAGGCAGAATGATCTTCAAATCATCTGCCAGCGAGCCAATATCTCCCTGTGCTCATCACTCTCCTACCCGACTATCATCACTTTTTCTCCTGCTCATCACTCCTTTCCTGAGAGCAGAAAACTGGCTACAGCCAGGGCATGACAGGTTGGAAGTGTGTGTGTGCATGTATGTGTGTGTGTGTATAAGAGGGAAACAGAAAAAGAGACTATAGTGTGCATCATGTGGTTAGATAATGCCAGGTCATGTTTGCCTGACACAGTGTTGTCAGAGGGCACCCTCTATAGGTCACTGAGCAAACTACAGCCTTATAAAAAAGGGTCAAAGGGGTCAAAGAAGAACCTAAAAATCTAATTTCTAAAAATTATTCTGCTACCGTTTCTGCCATTCAGTCAATACTGAGAGAGTTGGGTCATAATGGTTCACATTTATGACTATAACCATTCCACAGAGAGAGAGAGCTATCATGTAAATACAGGTTTATTTAATGAGATGTCGCCAAAAAAACACTACACTCTTTCAGCAGCTCCCCCTGTGGAGCAATAAATTAGTCCCAGGCTTGTATGCTTTATGCTACTCTCCAGTACAATCAGTCATTATCCAGTCAAATCAGTCTCATGGTAGCACAAACAGCTCTTACAGTAAAGATTTTCAGGGTTTTTTGCCTGAACTGTTTTATCTCACCAGGGATTATCTTTTATTCTGATTGTCAGTTGAAAATTATACAAAAAAAGATATGGGAAAAATTAGGGAAAATATGAAAGTGCATCCCCAAGGCAAGGGAGCAAAAAAAAAAAGGCAAAGGTACAGCACCAATAGATATAAATGTCTGTACAACTGAGAGCTGAATGGGGAGAGAAGAATTAGTTGAGGTTATGACAACATGAGAAGAGTATAAGAGAGGACAACGAGGAAAGAATACTTTGCAGGACACCAGGATAATTCACAACAGAGACTGATTGCTGATTGCCTGGAAAACAGGGAGGGGCAAACGAAGAGACAAATCAGTGATAATGACAAACGTGTGAAAATATTAAACATTTGGGATTTTGTCAGTCATAGTTCAAAGCTGTTGTGATTTAGCATTGATCAGCTACACATAACAGTGACACTGCAGGAGTCTGCAGTTAATATCAGCCTAAAGGACAGACAACCGTCATGGCACAAGAGCCTGAATGCCCCTGGGACAAGTAATAAAGCTCGGCCTGTGTCCACCTGCTTCTTTGGCAGCAACAGCCTGATATGTTCAGTGCACAGCAGGTATAGAAGTGCTGAAGTACTGATCACCCTGTCAAAATCAGGCATGGAGCTCATCACATGAAATGGCAGCCACTCTTCTGTAAGGAAGAAAGCCCCTTCATGATTGCCCCAATCCAGGCCAAACTATCTGAGCACTATACTTCAAGTCATATGAGCATGACCTGCCAGAGATCTCTGAGATGAAAATCCAAAATGTGATGACCAGTAAACAGATCTTGCAGATCTATTTCACTCTGCTTTTTTTCTCATAATTCAGCAAACATTCTTTGCCAGATGTAATAATAAGGTTCCTAAGAAAATTAGGTAGTTATTCCTTCTTGTGATTATTGTCATGTATGGAAAGTCCCAGTAAAGATAGGCTGCAAAACCAATCAACATAATGTTTTATATGTTAACACTGCAGCAAAGAGCTGCCATACTGTCTGTTTAAAAGTATAAGTTAAATGATTTTTCTTTCCAATACTGAGAAAAATCCAGTACATTATAATAAATTACATAGTAAACACTATGCGATGGAGCCCATTTGAATTTTTTCTCTCGCTTAACTGCATTGTGCTGATATATTGTTTACAGGATGTTTTTTTCTTGCCACTAATGTAAAAACAAAGTAGAATTACAATGGAACTGTTTATGCTCTATTGAATCACATCACATCATTCCACATTATGTCACCTCACACATTTAAACAAGGCAAAAACCAAACCACAGCAGTCTAAAATATATCACTCATGAATTGGATCGTTGCTCATATGTTGAGATGTGCATCATATCGGTCTAGAGGGAAACATAACTCCTCTGTTATCTGTAATAAGAAAAAGGCAACTGCTGGTTATAAGCAGAGAGTTGTCCTTGTATGAGGCTTGCAGTTCAGCAGACATACACCAAGCATTGAAAATCATAAACAGTCCTTTAAATAACTGGTATATTAGCACAGAAGCTGACCTGTCTTGCTTGTAAGAGTCAGATAAACAAGGAATAAACTTACTGTGGTAGTTTATATTATCTGTAACATAGGAATTTGAACTTGGATGAACCCTCTGTAAACTATCACCTGCCTTCTTCTCAGAGAGCCACTCATGAGCAGTCACAATCAATTTAAAGCTAGACCTCAGCACTTCTGCTAGCTATCAGTGTTAACAAGAGGTATGAGAGCAACGCTGGTGACCTGTCGCATTTCTCTTTCTTCGTCTCTCTCTTCCTCTTGACTTCTTCTCCATCGAACTTGATTCTGAGGAAATTGCTCATTCCAGGGTTACCTGCTGAAGCCTGTGATTAGCAAGCTATTAGGCCCCCAGTCAGACAGAGAGAATGTGACAAGGGCATAGAAACAGAGACAAAAACACTACAGAGAATGCTGCTGCATGCCTGCCTATGGCTCTTTCAGTCAGTTTCTATAGACTGACACTCTCATAGCTGAGTGGGAGCACATCTGAGAAGTAGCATTGTTTGCTACAAGGCAACTTCACCGCCTGATCTAAAAGGGCACTGCAGGGCGACATTAACGCAGAGGAAGAGCGAGTGCTGGAAGAGTGAGAGAACAAAATGAAAAACAACAGCGAGACCCTCAAAAGACAGGGACAAAAGAGCTTTCCCCCTGCTGCCTGCTCCTCGGACATGACTAATAAATCACTTTCACACCATCAATCAACAATGCATCAAGTGCAAGACTCACACGATCGATTCAGATGCCTTCGCACCTAAGGGCAAAGGCATCTGGATCAGGGAGTAGACACAGAGATGGAGCTCTGTCATGTATGTTGGGGAGCACACGCAGAAGGGGAGAACTCATGGGAACACATACAGTTCTTACATTGACACAGACATACTACAGGCGCCAGAGCAAAAGGCACATACCAGCTATTATCCATCAAAGTGTCAGAAAATGAGAATCTACAGCTTTTACTTGTAAAGACAGTTTGAGGCTATAGGTTTTTAAATAATCCTAAATTGATCAAGAAAATATATACATGTAATATAAATATATATATATATATATATTATATATTCTTACTGGACACAGGAGTTAGAGGAGGAGGCAATGCAAACATGTCAACATACTCAAATAATGTCTGTTATGTTTTTGTCTTATTTCCTTGTTGTTCTTGATATTCCATTGCAGAGTTTTGAGAAATGCTGAAGCACTGGTTTCTACAGCTTTCCAAAAAAATGTATATAACAAATATATCACTCAGACATTCACTAAAGTATGTCTTTGTGTACCTGCAGCTTTTCAGATTTTTTCTTTAAATTTTAATAATTTTTGGAAAGCTGTACATTGCTCACTTTTCTTGAGAAATGATTGGAATGAGACTGTGTTTGTCAAATCTCTATGGTAGAGAGTTTGGAAAAAAGGCTGTAAGGATCAATAGTCGTAATGGACAAAAACATTGAATTATCGTAGGGCTGCTCAATCATGTTAAATATCATAAGTACGATTAATATGTCACAATTGAGATCATGATTATTTAACACAATTAGCCACTGGCTTTGGAAACATCAGGCATTTGTGGAGCCTCTTATTAATAGTAATTTTTCTTCAATATAAAATATAATTCAACTGAAAAGATTGGCTTTAAAACATGAGGGGGTGCTTGTGTAAATGTCAAGACCACTGAAATCAGACTCTCCAGTCTTTTTTTGCTTCAGGCATCAGTACTGTAACACATCAAAATCCAAGCAGTTGGCTTGATCGTTTTTTTTACAGAAGACAGCTCAGTTAATTGCAGTGACAAAAACATTCCACAGCTTTGCTAAGAGTGATTTGTTGGTATTACAGATGGTCGAAAACTCATCACTGAGAATATCTTTTAGAAATAAAATTTAATACAAAATCTTTTTATCATAACAGTCTCATTTTTTTTTTAATCGTTGGAAGCCAAAATTATATTTTTGGATAAAATTTGATTGATTGCCCAGCCCAGATTATGAATCACATCAGGTTTTATTCAGAATCAAACCACTTAAAATTGGAAACATTGAACTAAGACTCTGGGTTCAATCCAAAGTAACAATACATTTTGTCAACAGTGTGTATCTCAGAGTTCATATGCAAACTCTGACAGATGCTCACATACAAACAGAGACCAACAAATAAGCACACACCATAATCTTACACACACACACACACACAACAGGGCAACAAGAAAAAACAAAAAATACATCCCAGACAAATTAAACTGTCTCTCCTCAGAGGCAGGTTGGTTTAGACCGGATCAAAACCCCTTTTCTCAGGATACATCCTTGCCTCAAAACTTGTTCCCAAAAAGAGAGTGGACATTTTGAACTCTGACTCCCTGTTTCTCTAAGGAAACCGACCAGAACTTTCTCTGTGAAATGAAGTTTCTCTTTAGTGCCATCCTCTTTGCAGCAAGAGGAGAGGAGAGGAGCGAGCAGAAGGAGAGGACAGAGAAACACTTTGCTGGATTCAATGGATGTTGCCTTCAATCGCCTTACGCCCATCGAGACAAAGATGCTGAGAACATGAGAGACTTATTTTTAAAACAGCCTATCTTAATCTAATTACCTCCGCAATTAGACTGTGCCGTCATGAAAATGAACTCACAGAAGGCAGTGCAGGAGTTATGACATGCTCTGTTTGCCTTGGCCAGCCTGAGCACCAAAAAAAAGAAAAAAGGAAAAAAAACTTCTGAGAGTTGGCATAAAATTTCATCAGTTTTTACGCCTGGGGCAAGTGTGCGGCCAGTGCTTGAGTCCATGCCAGTATATGTGTATTAGGAAACCGCATACATACATGCACACACAGATATATTTATAAAAAAAGTACGTACACCCCTCTCTCCGGTTTTTAAATACAATTTTCTTCCCACATAGAGACAGCAATAGCTCGTTTCATTGCTAGTCACAGCTAGTCACTATCTCCATCTCCACACAAACTGAGACCATGTGATCCAAAACAAGGCTTTCAGGAACACGTCCATACCTCCTTGTCACCAAGAGTCACGTGTTTGGACACCAGCCTGAGCTTGTTGGCAAAAGGTAGAGTCACACACAGACGGAGAGATGAGAGGCAGCACACGGCTTGGTTTAAGTACAGACGGGCATGGACAAACAAGACAGATCAGGGCGAGGAAACAAACGAATGAAAGGAGACAGAGAGGAAAAAAGAAAGGACCGTAAAGACTTGAAGGTCTGGCTGATTGTCTTGTGCCCATGAAAGGAGGAAAAAGTGATACTCTACTACTTTATGTTATATTTACTTGTCTGTATTTAGAATTCTGCATATGTGTGTGTGTGTGTGTGTGTGTGTGTGTGTGTGTATTATCTCTTTACCACCTAGTCTCCAAGAACACTGTCTCACTACAAAGTCACACCTAAACTGATTTATTATGTATTTCCCTTGACAGGACATTATGGCTGCTTATTAGCATACACCAGTGGGTGGAGTGTATGCAGATATACACACCTAATAGCAAACACACACACACACACAAACTCACATAAAAGACTGACTGATAGCATCATCTGGATTGTTTGGTGTCCTTTATCAAAATGTCTGTTTATGTTGTATTTAGGTATAACAAGCATCAAAAAAGCAATATCAGTTGAACTACAATAGATGCAGTAAAAGTACACAACAGATTAAATATACCCTTAAATGAGAAATATGTATGCACACAGGAGGCAAAAGGCATCACTACTGTCGATTGCATCTGCACCTGTTTTTCTGCATCTGCTGTTTTTGGCAAATAAAGTGTTCCTGATTCTCATGACACTCATAACGCTTACAAATATACAGGCACGTCTCCAACATTTAAACCTACTGCAACCAAACAAACACATACACACACACACAAGAAAGTCTGTTTTTTGTCTTTAGTGGTAATTTTCAAGCTGTCAGTAACAGAGGAACCTTGAGATTAATGGAGACAGAGAGAGTGGAGTTATACACATGACCACTGCATGTGCAGCACCTTCTGAAAGGTAGGGGAATGTGATAGATGTCCTGACCTGATGCATGTCGTACAGTGAAAGGTAGGAGGCTGACCGTAAACAATAATTTTTCAATAATTCAGTATTGGCATGAACTGTACTATCTCTTCTACTTATAAGGAAATTCTTGTGGATCCCCTTGTATTTTTCTGCATGCAACTCGAAAGTGTTTGACAATGTGATTACAACATTTAAGTAACATGATTAAGTTTGGTGCTTAGGCTTAAAAGTAGGGTAAGACACTTGTACTGATGGCGTAAAATTTAGCTTTAAATGATACTTTCTGAGCCCATGTAGCTGAAGGGGTTCAGGTGTAGGTACATAAGAAGAACTGCACATACCTGAACACGTACATGATTACAGATAACTAGAACTAAAAATAATAAAGTTTCTCTAACACTGGGTGAGTGAAGTAAAACCTTCCAAAATCTGCATTCTCTTTCATGCTGAAAGATGTCAAATCTCGCACTGAACATTGGCTGTTATGTGGGCTATTGTAGATGTCAGGGCAAATTTTCATCTGCACTGAAATAAATTCTACTGGCCTGACTGCACTGCAATAAAGGACATTATATTTGTGTTTTCTTTTGGTCTCTGCCACCAAATATGAGCAAACACAACAACAACAAAGGATTAGAGAGCAAAGTTTCCATCAAGGCAATGAATCAATGAGAAAACTGCTTTACCTGACATATCGGACATATCTGAGGAGCAAAAACAACACTGTTGGCCTTGTGGTGCACTGTGCTCTGCCATAATCGGTTGCTGTACCACAGCCATGTATGTACTGGCTTTTCCATTTAACATGAGTCTTATGTCTGGTGTATGACATGAGAAATAGATACAAAGAAAAGTGAATTTTCTAAAATGTATTCCTTCACCCCATTCACCACTTCCTCCATCTCTTAATTAAATCAATTTCACCCTCCTCCTCTTTACCTCCATCTTTCTCATTCTTTCCATTTCTCTCTCTCTGCCTCTTTCTCATTCTCTCAATCTCTCTCGACTGCTCTCTGCCCTGTGCGACTTGCCGGCTGCTGTTGATTGATGATGAAAGAAATCTCCCAAGGACAGGCGCCTTGTTAAAGACAGGCCAGTGTGTTCTGTCAGTGGGACCAAACGCAGATGTAGGGGGTGAGTTGGGGGGATTACAATGAAAGGAGTACCCTGATACCCCCCGCGCTCCACTTATGCATTTTTTTCCTCCATGATTCTTCTTTTTCTTCTTCCATTTTCCCTCCTCTCTCTTTCAACTCCTGCTTTTTACTTTTGCATTAATTTTTTCGCCTTTTTCTTCTATATTTCGTTCTCCCCTTCTCCTTTCCACAACCTCCCCAGTTTCACTAGCAGACCTTTTTTAACATCTCCACTGAGGGAGGGATCGTCACCAGAGGGACTACAGAATAGAGGTGATAGCTGTCAGGTGGAGGATGGTAGAAAGAGGGGGCCATAGGAAGAGAAAAATAAGGGGGCTCTGAGATCTCTACTGAGCCCTCTCAGAGGCCCCTTTTGGGGGAGGGTTGCGAGGTGCTCTGGATGGGGGGCCATCCCAAAGAGACAAGCAGCGGTCTGATTAATGACAGGGAAACCATGGTATTCATCACTGCCCCACATCAGCCCTGAGAGAAAGCTGTTTGTTGCCAAGTCGTTTTCTGCTTTCTAGTTTTCCAGCAATTAATTTAGAATAATGAATGATGGGGTAAGCAGACTTAGAATACATTAAAGGTAAATATTAGATAACTTAAAATGATCATATATTCGATTTAGGAGTAATATTTTGTTCTGGCTTGTTATAAAATATATTTGCTGTTGTTTTGTTCTTTTAATTTTATGTTATAGTACACAATCTTTTTGTTCAGTGGTGTTGGTCAACATTTTAGTGCTAAGAAACTTTAAATGGTATTTTCAGGATTTTTATTTTATTTTAACTGTTTTACGTAACTTATATTTCATATAACAATCAGTAATAGTCAATAAAAATCTTCATTATTTGTCAAATTTTCAAAATGTACTACTGGATTTGCAGGCAAGCCTGTAAAAAACAGACTTCAGAAAACCCCCCACAAATTACACGTACAGGAAGAAGAGAAACGACCACCTAGTAACAGGCTATGAGCACCTGAACAAATTGTGATAAATTGATGCCTTCCATGGTTAAATCAGAGAGCTTGTTGTGAAATCCATGAGCTGCTAGGAATTGTAAATTAATGTAAATAGCTTTGTTTTAATTTACAAGCAGAACTTATTGAGCCTCTGAGTGCCTGATTAAACGTACAGCATGCAGCTTACGTGGTCATGCAAGAGAGATCATTACTTTGATGTCCTCTTGCACAACCACACACACACTCACACACATACACACAAGTAGCAGGGTCTCTAAATCTCAATCACTAATTACAGCAGTCCAAAGCTGATGAAAACAAAAATTTCTTTGATTCAGGAATAGACAGTGACTCTCTCTCATACCTAAGATGTTTCTAAACATTTTAATTATTTCTGAACTTAGGCAAAAAAATCTCTGGACAGTCTTTCAATCTCAAATCACATTCACCACTATACTGACACCATACAGAAGGCCATGTGCACACCCACTGACAGACTTATTAAAGATATCGAGATTACACTACAATAATAATTAAAGCCAACTTCAGACTTGAATCTGTTTAAAAGTTTTGCACCCTCCACTGCAACCATCAACAATCACTTTTATTCCCTTTTGTTCTTCCTCTCCTCTTCCCCTCCTTCCTTTTCCTCTTCCTATGCTGTCCTCCTTTTCTCCTCTTCCTCTCCTCCTCTCCCCAGGCCCTCCACAGACTCATACAACATTTATGACTGTCTGGAACATACGCTTGCAGCAGGTAACTGGAGGGCATATATTCTTATCCGAAAACCAATACTAACACTGTCTAATGGCTCATGTGGTATCTAACTGGGAGAATCCCTGGTATCTTTCATTTCACACCGGACAGCATTACAGCAGTTCTCTTGCTGCATTGCCCTTAAAACTTTTGCTGGATTAAATGTAGTCTGGAGTCTGAGACATATTTTTCCACAGGGGCATCAACTTAATCCAGTCGATCTTACATGTGAATCTAAATCAGAATACTCCTTGTCTGCCATGTATCAAAAATGTGGTGCGCAGTGCAAGATAGAGGGTGGATCAACAGTGCCATGGCAGCAGTGCGATAGGCTTGTGAAAAAGTGAGACCTCTGGGACAGTTGCATCTGTATACTCTTCACTTTTTATTTGTTTTCTCCATTGTTTTTGAATAGGAAGTAGGTTTCACAGCAGCACTTTTACAAAGTTCTACACTTGGGATCTGTCTAATACGATCACAGCAGTCTACTGTTGAGCATAGAGCGGCTCACTGCTTGCTCAAGGGCACCCTGATGGTAGTTGCTGAGTCATTTCAGATTGAGAATTGCACCAACAACTTTTCTGTCACAGTCCATTTCTTTGCCCTCATGGGTTTTTTTCTGCTCCACTTGCAATTCTCTCAGCAGCAGTATGGTGCCTTACTTTATGGCTGTGTTTTTACAAGTTCTCAAAGTGAAGGTTACTTTGCTAAGGTTAATCGTAGAGGTTCATGTTAAAGCTAATCGATTAGTGCCCTGCTTTAAGTTAGAAGAGTTGAGGCTAAGAGCAAGCTAAAGGAGTCGAGCTTTGGATTTAGTTGTTAGATGATGTAGCTGTATATAATATCAAGCACCTTTATAAAACAGGTACTTAGGAGACTGAAATCTAATCAAGAAGTTATGAGGTTAGATGGTACTGTGGAACTACTAATATGCAGTGTACGCAAGCTAAGGTAGGAGTATGCAGATTTTAGGTGATCAAAAGACTGCCTCTGGGCTAGAAGTAAAAAGTTGCAGTAATTTTAAGATTTAAGTCCATCCAAACAAGCCATTTGTTGAGAAGACACAGCAAACAGCCAAGCTTTTTTTCCAAATGCCCAGCAGTGGCTTCACCCTTCACATCCAGAACATGCATACATGCATTGTTTTCTTGTGAATTCACTTTGCATTGGTATGCAATCTGGATACCAAGTAAAGTCAGACTCTTTATGTAACAAGGGAAACAACTGCACAGAGAAGCAATTACAGAGGGCAAATAAATGAAATGGTTTTTCCAAAAAAAAGTGATGTCTATAGTTTCAAAAGTTGAAAATGGGGTCTGATAGGATAAAAATTTTCAGAAATATAACTGCAGAGTACAAAGCTGCTGTATCTCTGAGGAACCACAATGAGCAAAAATCACTAAAAAAATATAACTAAATGATGATCAAGATGTGTGAGAGAGCGTATGGTGCCCCTTTGGAGGTCAATTCAGCATTGTGGAAAGTAACTACAATGGACTATTTTTACAACAGTCATTTTTATTAGACCTCACACAATATTTTTATGTGGTGCAGCACCATAATAGACCGGCTCAGAAGTCCTAAGTGAGCACACTGGTGGAGCCAAAATGGAGTTTTAGTAGATTCCACCAGTTCATATTTCAGAGGTTCTTTGATTTCACACCTTTATTCTACCCATTACTTTCAATCATCTGCATTAATAATGAAAAAGGGGGTTTTCTTTTGTTGTTAATCTATCTTATTTGCCATTCAGCCACTTAAGGCCATTTCACTAGAACTCATATTAGAATACTGGGCCCAATGGGCATTAATATTGGATGAAGTGGGAATATAATAATGTGAGTTCCTCTCACTGGAGGCAAACCACTCTCAGTGCCTTTCTCTCAGGCTCTGCGACAATATGTATGGAAGAATATTAATTACTGTCGAAGCATTATGGCTATTATTATGATTTCACATTATGCAGCTTCTAGGGGCAATTGGTGGTGGGATGCTTAACATGTGCACGCTACTTAAGAAGATGAGGAGAAAGGGAAGAGGATAAAATAAGAAACACAGCTCTTGAAGACCAGTAATTTTTCTTTCTTGTCCCTTCTCTAATTGTCTTACTCCTCTTTTCCGCCGGCTCTTCTTTAGAAATATTTAGTATCTATATTCTGTGTTTTCTCCTCCTATCTATTTGCTTCCTATCCTCTTTTCTCCTCCAACACTTTTTTTCACTTGCTCTTTATCCAGCTTTTTGGTAACTTTCTCTTTCCTCCTCAACCTCTGCCCGTCTCCCACTCTCTGTGTACCTCTCTCTCCCTCCCTCTCTCCCTCCCTCCCACAGGCACAGTGGATCAGAAGGTTTTAGGTGATAAATACCCTGGACCAAGGGCTCACCAGCCACCGATTCCTGCCACTTTACTGTGTCACATTGTGGCCGAGGCCTCATTAAAAAGGCATTAGCCTCCTCTTGGTCCCATGATGGAGGCCGTGTCTGGCTCACTCGCTGCCGCAGGGATCTATTTAAAAGTGGCGGCAGGAATGGATAAGGAGGAGAGAGATAGGGGAAACAGAGAGAGAAAGAGATGGCCATGTAATGAAAGGGAAGATTTGGCTGAAGAGAGGGAACGAGAGGCATCAATTCCATGTGAGAGGATGGACCAAGGTCCGGGAGTCCAAGGAGGCAAAGGAGGAGAAAGCAGAGATAACTAGCTGGAGCGAGCTTCACTTACTTGTCCCCTGTGAGTTCATGTTCTTTCAGAATTTAATTGATACAGGCCAATTAAAGCCACTCAGGTTTCACCTTGAGGGGGTCAGGAAAGGTGGAGTCAGAGGTTGGGAACAGGAAGAAGAGGTGCTTGGGGATGAGGAAATGGAGAGGAGTGAGGTGAAGAGGGGAGATGAAGAGCGCAGTGTGAAAATACAAGAGTAAGCATTACAGCACATCATTAGTAAATAAGTAGTCTGGAGGTGGTGACAGAAGAGAGGAAAACATGGGGGAAGGTGGCAAGAAGGAGAATGTAAGGAGGAGGAAGCGGTTGACATATAAGAAGAATGTTGTTTAGGGCTTAGGATAAAGAATATAGAAAGTGCTATCGAGCAACATTTAAAAGGTTATGAAATAGATTTAATGTGAAGTATGTGGCTCAAATCTAAAAGAGTTCCTGAATTTAAACAAAAGGCTGTATAAGGAAATATATTCATATCAAAGAAAGGATCAATATTGGGCAATTAGTTATTGTCCTTTAGTGTCGAGAAAACGGGCCATGTATCAGAAAACAAAAAGGCAATATTTGAATGTTTCAACTAAAGGTCAAAAAACACAACAAACACAATAATACCTGCTCTAACCTTCAACCTAGCCACAGTAACTGATTTCCTTTTTTTGGCCACCTGGGGGCAGCAGAAGCAAGTGGTGGACACAAAATGGACATTTCATTAACTCAAAAGTTGATATGGCAAACTTTTGTTATTTTTACATTCAGTAGTTACACAGTAATAAACCAGGATACATCAGGAGTTATGTTCAATTTCCCTGATGTTTAATACTTTGTTTTTGTTGTCTTCATTAGCTGTCTGTCTTTCTCTGTGAAAGTATATTTAGAGAAATGTAAAACTGGAGTTAAATTCGTGTAAACCTATACTTGGCCATTAGAGCTAATTCTAATTCTAATGCTGATTTTGATACACACACTCTTAATAAATCCATCTAATATTCACACTGTTGGATAGCCACTAGCTCACAAAAAGTAACATTTTTGGTGCCTTTTAGATTTTTGGAAATTAGTGGACAAACGAGGAAAGTTAAGAGAATAATGTGTACTTACATTTA
>JAPZDZ010000008.1:4313486-4327283 GCA_029783805.1 Acanthurus tennentii | reverse complement strand
TATTTTGTTGCCTTAAGATGGAGCCAGGCAAGCTGTTGACTCTGTTTCCAGTCTTTATGCTAAGCTAAGCTAATCACCTCCTGGCTGTGGTTTGGTATGTGCCCTGCAGACATGAAAGGGCTATCAACCTCTGCATCTAAATTCTCAACAATAAAGACAATAAGACTATTTCCTAAAATGTCAAACTATTCCTTTGAAACGCCCGACCTAATAGTTATTTACAAAACTTCTATCGCAGTTTTAAAGCGCTTTGATGAATGGCATGCCGGTAAAATTCTTTCTGCACCTTAAATTACCGTGCAGGATTGCATTAGGGCCCCGAGCTCCACGCCAGATGTCTTTCAAACCAATCCGAACTTGATGGGATTTTCTCAGCTTGCGCCCTGCTCCGGGGCACAGTTATCTAATGGGCCAATGAGGGTTGAGGGATAATGACTCAAAACCACAGATTTTGGAGATAGGAAAAGCCCCTGAGTGTGCCACTTCTGTGTCTGAGTAAAGCATTTAAGACTAATTGCCTCAGTAAATGCATCAATCTTTTTCCTTTAGCTGTTATTCATCCAAGGAAAGGAGTTAACTGAGCATGAATACTCCTTTCATTCTCACATAATAACAAAGCTGCGCAGCACAACAACAATCCTGTATTTTAAGCTACGTAAGCTCCATAAATACAATAAGGGATTAAGCGCCTTGCTCAAGGGCACCTTCACTTAAGATATTGTAGGAGACGACAGCGTCTTTCAGTTTTTCTGGTTTGTTTCAAGTGAACAACTCGATTTTATTTTAGTAGCATGACCCAGTAAGAAGGGCCTTGTAAAGACTGTAAAAAAACAAGTAACACATTTTTTTTTATCACATTTTTCAGCAATAAACTGGTTACAAAATAACCTTTTATGAAAATGAAACTATGGCAGTAAAGCAAGATTGAAGCCACAACGCTGTCGACTTTGAGCCTTTAGAAAGTCTCATCTTGCAGAATATGGAGCTGGATTACATTTGTATTAGACGAAAACAAGCTGAGTCCGGGATTAAATTGGATCCCTAATCGGACTAAAAGATACATGCGCATTTGGATCAAAACCAAATATTTCCACAGAGTGAGGATTATCAAAAACATGCAAACCAGAAGCAGCATCTTTAACTGTTTAGACGTCCAAATGAGTTTTCACTTTCTTTTTATCTTTGCAGCACCTTATTTCACTCCGTCTCATTGAGGCCTCACCCTTCATTAGCTCACTGTGGGAATCAGGAAACCCACTTTGTGGCTGCTGCTGCTGCTGGTTTGAGGCCTTCTTGAACCTTCTTTGGCCTTCCTCTTTTCCTACCGGGGTCTGATTCAAGCCGTTCCCATGTGAAACTCTCCCTGCTCGTAACATCGTTATCTCTCACTGCGGGCCTGGCCTCCCTCCCTATTGTCTGAGTGCAGTGTCAGGGCCATTAGCCAGCAACACCCGTCGCACAATTACACCCACACAATCAGCCACGGCTACCAGATAGCTGCTGCAACAAGGTCGATCGTGCCCTCTCGGAGGTTGCAGCTTTGCCCAATGGGGGCAGATCCTGGATGTCTGCTCAGTCCAATAATTTGATCAAGGCTGGCAGAGTCATCCATGAGGAAACAAACTGCTGATTGCTGTGATTACAGCTGCAGCTCCGGTTAGACTTTGATTATCATGTTTACTCTGAGAAATGAGGGACACATTAGAAACTGCAGAGCCATTAAAGCATATTTTTGCTCTCTCACTCTGTCATTAATCGCTCTCATCTCGGCTTTCTGAATGTTACCAGTTAGCAGCGTCAGTTGTGGAGTCAAACATAAGAAAACATGATTAGCAAAGCTGTCACAGATGCACTAAAAAAATGTTTTTAAATTCAAAGAGGTCCCTGACTAAGATGAGACGCCATTAAGGGAACGTGTTAGTCTCAGAAAGGAGGTGAAGTTGATCTGTTGGGTGCCAAAGAGGATGAAACTGAACAGAAATTAGTAGAAAGGCTCTAATTTGGCTGATTTCCTAACAACTACAGAACCATAGAAGCTACTGTGCTGAAATATGTAAATAAAATCAAATATCTGTAAAAAACTCTTGGTAAACTGGTTGGCTATGATAACGGTGATGACGACACAGTGCACAGAGCATTCAGGTAAATGCATCATGATTCTCACGTAAAATTAAGGTTTTTTCTCTTGTGCAGAAATGCAAAAAAATGGTGAATTTTAATCCAACCAAACAGAAAATTCCTGACTGACTTTGACTGCAACATATTCTCTTAATTCACCCGTATGTGTCTTTTTAGAACAAACCCATTATAAAAACCCTGTGCTGACGTGGTAAACTGCTTTGTGTTTGATGCTCAGAGCAGAAATTAAATCACATCACAGGCACACATCATTCTGCGTCTTTGTCCCTGCTAACAGTGCTCACTGTAACCAGCTGCCAAATAAAGAACAGCAGCAGTTTCACCCACCACATGTGCACAACATCACAAACCAGTGTGGAGTGCACTTTAACACATATTTTTTAAAAAAGGCACTGAGAGCTACCTTAGCAGAGATAGAGGCTGGTGGAGGAAAACATGCGATAAAAAACTGTGACCAGGCATCCGTCCTCTAAACCACAATGAGATGTTCACATCTGCTGAGCATCTCACAGCTCGGTGACACATTTACTCAGACATATTCGCACCTTCCTGAAGCCTCCGTGCTGATTTTCAGCCGAACACCTTTTTACTGTTCAACAACAACAACAAACACAGCATTGTTTTTATCACTCTGACATTTAACAACCTTCAATATTTTTATGACAATTAATTACAAGGAAGTCAACACAAAGCACTCACAAGAAAAAAAATATCACGTTTTGTAGGTCAAGTACAGAAAATGATGCATAACTTCCGTTTTGGGATTCGCTGCAAAACATGTTGACATGCAGTGACTTTTGATATTTCTCTGTATCTGAGCCTTCCTGAGCCTGAATCATAAACAAATTTAAAAAATATTTCCCTAAAATTAACCACAAATGTGCAGCATTTGCAGTTTGGGGAAGCTGAGGTGTGTTTAGCCCTCAGGGCGCCGCAATATTGAGTCAGTTTTGAATTCTGTTGCTTAAGTTTCTCCAAAAAATTGGGTTTAATAAAAAAATTTTATGGTAGTTTATTTATTGTATCACTTTTATTCCATCGTGGCCAAGGTGAAAGTTTTGGTTTCGCGTTAATCCCTCTCAAATATCATTATCACTTTTACAACTCAAACCATTCGGATGTAAAAGCCAATGTCAACAAACCATAAATGTTAATATTAGCCCCTAAATGCTATAACCTCACAGTACTGATGTCAAACCCTGAAGGTCTATTAGCATCAGTAACACTTGTAATCAGCACTTGAACAAACTACTCCGCATGTGGACTCTCAGAAGTCAGACCTCAGTCTGAGTTTGTGGAAAAAAAAAACCCTTCAAGCAAACATAAACGCAAATGTTATCGTCTGTTGTGGCGAGTTTGGAGACACATGGATCCCAAAGGGGAACAGACTGACACACTTTCACACACTTCAGCCTCGTTCTCACGGCAGCTTAGTTTTATGGAAGCAGGGCTCGTATGAAAGTAAACATACAGACGACATAAAAAGCAACATCCTGATAACTTTACAGCGCCTCCACAGATAATAAGTGAGTCACAGATGAGTCAGGAGTTCAAACATAAAGACTGACTGCCACACAAAGGGTCATGTGCTTCATCACACCTCATCATAATGAACAAACAGGTTGTTAGGCTTTAATGGCTAACAGCTACGTGCAGATCGTGCTGAGGCGATGCAGAGGGGGGAAGCTGCTGCTGCTGCTGCTGCTGCTGCTGCTGCCGTCGTGTTTTTGTTTGCTTCACCCCGCTGCACCACTGTAATCGGAGCAGGTGAAACTGACTATTAAACCGGGCGTCACATCTCTGGCATAAACATCGGTTAGTCACAACACGGTGACTCCACCACTCGCCATTGATCCTCCTATAAACACATGTGTTTGCCATTTGTCAGGCAGGGAGGGCCCCTTCTGCTTCACCCACCGATGGGTACGAGCTTCCAGGAAGCTATCTGTCATAAGTCAGCGAGGCGAGAGGCACTTGGCCGCTTCCTTATGTAAATATGAAGTGTTTCTGGTCATGACCGCCAGTTTTAAAGGGGTAGTTTGGGTTTTTTGAAGTGGGGTTGCATGAGGTATTTATTCATAGTCACTGTTTTAACTACAGTGGATGGTGGTCGGCACAGCAGGAGCATCGGAAGGTAAGCAATGAGCTGCTGTGGATGAGGGAGGCAGCAAAACACAATTAAGCCTCCAGAAAAAGGTCGCCTCATAATATCAGTCCCGTTTTTTTTATCGGTTTTGTTTTGGGGACTCCAGATTTGACCCTGCCCTCTGCAACATCTGGCACCGCAGACGCTCTCACGGCCACGTATGTTTTCCTCATTAGAAAGCGAGGAATCGTGCAAATCTGAGCTGTCCAGATTAGCACCTGGAGCATGACATCCAGTCTGAAGACCCAGCTGTCTGAGCCCCTCCACCCTGAGCCCCTCTCTGCTATGACTCACACACCTCTACATCAACAAGCCTTCTTTTTTTTTTTTCCAACAGCGTCTCGCCTGAACACAAACAATACGCTCTCATTTGTGTGGAGAGCCTGCTGAGTGACCAAGCCAAAAATAAAAACTTATGTAACTTCGCCGCCTGCTGAAAAGGGCCCCACCTTTGCTTTCAGTAAGAGCTCTCTGGGTGGTTTTGGCCCTGACTCTCTGGGGTACACACCAATCTAATAATAATGAAGGTGGCTTTGGCTAAACAATCTCGCAAATGCCTAAATTCCCCTTGGTGCCGCAGCCAAAAACACAACCACGCCACACAGCACAAATCCACGTCCCGGCAGCGAGAGGAGTTGCCCTGCGCTCAAAGACACAAGGATGTTTTTGACCCAAACAAACCCGACTTGTTCCCAAAGAAAAAGTGGTACGATCCGACTGTGAGAACATCACGCAGTGCCTCGTCGTGTGAAAATTAGGGCCGTACCACTGTAACACGTGTCCCGGGGTGGTTTGGTGAAAAGGGGCGAACCAGCACATTCATTTGGCCTCATTTCACATGGTTAAATATAGAAAATAATTATAGTAATGACGATAATGAGGGCCTGATGACTTTTACGAGCCGTTCCTCAGAGTGCGGCCTGCTGCGGGTGAGAGCCAGTTCAAATAAATGGGCCGTGTGAAGGGGTCTGGGTAGGAAAGGACTCATGGGAAGCGGTTCAGAGCTCAGAGTACATGGTAATTTCTTCATTTGGACAGTTTTCGGGGAGGCTGACCCTCTGATTACAGCCTCTTCATGAAGCCAGTGGCCATGTATTAACATAATTACACAGCAGGCTTGGTGAAACCTCACCTCCACAATTTCTGAAAACATCTTATGGAAAAAAGTCCATGTCACAACTTTTTTTTTTTTTTCTGCTTAAATTTTAAGCCTATAAGCACAGGGGAATGCGATCCAACGCATGCACTGCAGCCACCACAATCACTTTATAACATCTTATGCAAGCAGTTGTAAGTCAATAGTTAGGACACAGTCACAGAGGCATGAATAGAGTTGTCACTACATGACGGCTAAGCCATCAATTGCCTGTTCCAGCCTTGTGGTCATCAGCCATTGACTAGTAAACATAGATCACCGCACTGGCTCGGAGCTATCTGCCTTTTCCAGGCGACTGAACAGCATCATTTTCTTTCGTGACTGATTGTTGTGTAGTTACATCTCTCAGTGAAGGTTTTTATTGGACCACAAATATCAACACACAGCACACCAAGCTCCTCCAGGCCGATAAAAAAAAAAAAAAAAAAAAAAAAAAAAAAGGCTCTATTCATTCTGCCTGGTGTTCCATAAAAGACTATTGTATCACCAGTGTAAATATGACACCCACCTTCCCTCTCTCTCATTTGTGATTCACGAGCTGCAGCACTGCGAGGAAATCTCCACACCCTGACACACCTAAACAGCAGCGGCAGTGGCAGTGGCGGCGGCGGCAGGGGCGGCGTGGCGACGGCCTCTTTAACAGGATATGATGTGCCATGTTGCATCTAACCGCATAATGCAAGCTGTAACAAACCACTGGCACCACATTATAGCTCAAGGGCTGATTTTTTTATTTTTTTAGTCAGTGAATAAGCATGACTTCAACTTCTTCATAATCGAGTCGTTTCCCTGAAATTGTCACAAAAACTAACATGCAAAATTAGCCTGAACACTTAATTAAGATAACTTTTAAAGATGCTATGATCAATATCTCCATTTTAAGGGCAAGGTTAAGTCAGGAAATTAATGAAAGTTTTTATGAAATATGTGGCTCAGGATGCTATTTGATGTTTTAAAAAGACTAACTGTAATGCTACTGTGAAGCTACTTGCTAACACCAGAGACATCCTATTGCTATTTAGTTAAAATAGGTTTTTAAATTTATTTCTATTTTCTGTTTTTTATTCAGTACTGTGTTATGTATTCTTACTTGGAATAGTTTTATCAGAACTGTACAACTTAAATCCATAAAGAGTTCATTAAGGGTGAAAAACAAGCTCTTTAAGAGATAGCTAGCTTGCTAACTCTCTTCTAGCTAGCTAGCTTGTTCTGTTGCTAACAGGCTTTTATATTGCACTGTAAATTCACACATTGTTTGAAAAACTGCTGTTATGTCTATTCCCATTTTTGTGGTTTGGGTCCAATTTGATGGAGCATAATAATGCAACAAAATCAACACTATATGCTATTTTCCTAAATTCTGGACTTTGCTAGTGGCTTAAAATCACTGCTGTCACTGTACAGGAGGATGTTTTTAGCAAATTAGCTAGCATCAAACAGCAGACAGACAAAGTTAGCAAATAGCTAGTGAACAAAGTGGAGGATTTAGCAGCTTCAGAGACAGATTTTGCTGTTAAATACCAACACCAGGGGTAAAAGATGGATGGATATTAAACCCTCATTTATCAGATGGCCTTAAACAAATGAATAATGTCTCTTTGTGTTAGCTAAATGTGCAAATAAGCAACTGTTTGCTAACACACTCCCTTATCAGCTTTAAAGGTTATAATAATATTTAGTGTCATTGTTATGTTTGCTTGTTTCTACGTCCCTTAGGTGACCCAGAAAAAATATTCCTTAAAGGAAAGTCACTAATAACCTCTACTCCTTTAGTTCCTATGAAAAGAAATGGATGAAAGCAAAAGGCAGAGTATTTTTATAACAGCTATAAGTCAAGTTCTATATTGACATTTTGTGTAACCATTTTCTTTTCTTTCTTTCTTTGCAAAAATGACAATTATTTGCTAGTTTTGAGACTGTTGGTCAGACAAAACAAGGCATTCGAATGTTATTTGTTTATCAAACTTTGACCCTCAGATGAACTTAAATTGAAAACAACCAGTAGCTGGATTTGTTGCCTAATTTCAACTTATTTGTTCTGATGAAATACGACATGACAAAACTGCAAAACCATTAGCCACCTTCTGATTTAGTCACAGGAAGTAAACTGAGTAACTGCTTAGTTTAAATGACTGTTTTCTTCCAGCTCCTCCTCACTCTGTCCATTCATCATAGCTGTTTTAGGTTTATGTCACATAAACTACAAGGTAACCTGACATGACGCCCTCCCATGTTTCCATCCCACTCCTTAGCCTGCAGCACTTCCTGCCTCCTGCAAAACCCAAAGAGACCCAGGCTTCATCTGACCTACTCTTATCGTTTCACATCTTGGACTCCCTCGCTCTGGTCCCAAACGCCAAGTACAACCTATAATTAGAAGTGAAAGCCACACTGGAGATACTCTCTCAAAAGTGTATCAAATTCTGTGAACTGGAAGAGCTGCTGTTGAAACATATTGTGCAACGTTGACGCTCATTTTCTGCCAAGTCATTTTAGGACTGTGTGAATAACCTGAAGCAGCACGAAGAGAGACCGTCCTTTAATTTGAGGTCCCATGCTGCCAGGCGTCCCATGCTGCTAAAGCATCTTGGAGCTAAACTGTGACTCCCTGCAAACTGTGGGGACTTTATTTGGTTGCTAACACTGACCTCTGACCTGAATAGACAATTTACTGCACCTCCAGGAGTCAGACAAGCACCAGCAAAACAAAAAAATGACAGTCTGGTTGGTATTCATGGGGCCCCAGCCAAGAAACGCTCAGTAGAGAGGTGGATTGTTTCCAAGCTTGGCATTGATGCCAGAGGAGGGTACATGAGTGCATCGTGGTAACCCCCGGAGACGAGAGCTAATCCCTCCGGGGAGGGGAAGAGCGGAGATGTGAAATATGTTTCATGGTATCTCTGCAGGGCCACATTGAATGGTTTTACATATAGGAATAGCCAATGAGATGGAGATTCACTCCAATGTCCTTCCGATTTCACGCTACCCAAAGATCTCACAGACACAAAAAGACAAACGATCGAGGCTGCCATCTTCACCCTTTGAAACATGAAGGGCATCTGAGATTAAATTAGAGTCTTTTGTTTACTGGAAGGGAAAGATTCACCCGTTTAACACATTAGTGCTCTTGGAGACATCTACTAATAATGTGCTCTGCTTCTAATATTTTGTATTTTCTTTCTGTCTGATAGTGACTGATCTAAGGTTTACCATACGATTACAACTACAAACCAATGATTATTTCAAAGATTGCTTTGAGTGTTTGAGTATTTTTTGTATATATTTTTCATAGAAAATTTTTGTAAATGCTCATTACAAGCTCCTGTAACGAGGGAAATCATCTTTAAAAGTCTTGTTCTGTCTGACAAACGGTCCAAAATCCCGAGATATTCATCTTACTTTGATTAAAAAAAAAGCTGTAAAAAGAACAAAACCTTGACATTTAAGGAGCTTAAACCAGAAAATATTTGGAATTCTTCCTTGAAACGAATCACCTAAAAGATTTACCTACCATCACATTATTGGCCAGTTAACATTCAGTCAACTAAGTGCTTATTTCAGCTCTGAATACATTATCATTTCGATTGATCTCTTGCTGCTACAGTGAGGTTTTTATGCCTCATCTTATTTTTTAGCCTCTTTGCATCAACTCTTTATGAGTCACACTTTCCTAGAAAAAGACCGGATTAAAATTTCTTACCAGTAAAAGCTTCAACAAACCACATGAAAGTCATCAGCTGGTGCACCTGCACAAATACAGGGGGAATGCAGGGAGCTGATACCTGATCTCTTAAAGACGCTACCAGGAGTTTAAGGAAATGTTGGAGACTACAGACTATAGGAATTCGGAAACACCAGGAAGTATGTTTGCTTTTCTACAACTGATAACTAACAGTTTTAAAGCTTACTTTTTACTTTTCATTAGAGAAACAACTTTTTTTTACCTCACTTTGAGAGAAAAAAACTAAAAAATATTGTTTATCATCGGTTTAATATCACCAGCAGGCAAAAATACAAAGATATTTAGCTCAATTCAAATATGACGAGCAAAAGCTGAAACCAGAAGGTTTTTTTTTGCATTTTTGCTTGAAATTTGATGGAAACAACTGATAATACATCAAACAGCTGCAAACTATGAAACTACTAATCTTCTCAGCTCTTCTTCTTCACATGTCCAGCTGGCAAATGTCACAAACAGCCCTCAGAAACACATTTTTCTCACACAGAAACAGTAACTAAAGGTCTAATGCAGCTTTATTAAAACTCTTCCTCCTCCTGGTGCTCTCAGCTGTCCTGCCTCCTCTTATCTGCTACGAGGGTCGACTCTCCAAAGGGTCGCACCGAGCTGACGGAGGCCTGCTACATCTTCAGAGATGACCCTGCGAAATAGCTGGCATTCCTCGAGGGGAAGGAAGGGGGGGTCGGCGAGAATTATTTCCGCCAAAGGTCAAACATGGAAATGATTATGTGCATTGTTGCTGATGTTGGGTAGACTCTCTCTCTTTTTTTTTCTCTTTGAGCTGCAATGAGCACACAATGTAGTCTGTCTCCCCGCTGTCCGTTTTCAAATGTTAATGGCCGGCTCATGGTGCGAGGGCGCAGCAGGGGGGGTGGAGGGCGGAGGAATGGCTATTCATTCTCGCTGGAGGGGGGGGGGCTCTTTACGCTTGCTGAAAATCTTGCACAGGAGCAAACTTGGGGCACAGGGGCAAGTAATTTTGCACTGAAATGTACTGAGGAAACTCGACGTCTCAGCATGAAAATACCACGACATTTTAACAGGCGGCGGGTTGATGAATAGCCTGTGTATTCAACTCTAAATTAAGATTGTAGAAGAAGAAAAAAGGGCCACATAAAAAGGCTGTTTTACTGCTTGAATGTGTGTGAAAAAATCATACGAGTTGATCAAAAACAAGCACAGAAAAGAGTGTTTTCCCAGTTTCCTCTTAAGAAACTATTTTTTTTTTCTTTCAGCAGGACACAGATGTCTTTTTTCTCCACAACACTGCACAAGCAAACATGCACATCGCACAGAAAAAAGAAAAGACCTGGTATCCCGGAGCGCTCCGATGCCAGACTCATTACCAATTTAAAGGGGCACCTTGAAACAATCATGTGCATCTTCCGAACAACCTTCCCACGCACATTCGCCTGAAATGCTCTCATTCTCACAGGGGCACTCCTCGACCTCCCGGCTACCATCCCCCTTGCCCCCCCACCACAATACATCCAACTCTGTTTGCCCTCTTGCTCCCCCCCCACACAACTTCCTCTTTCTTTCATTTTCTGCAGGCCCTTTCAGCATCACAGATCCTCCTCCTCCTCCTCCCTGTCAGAACAATGTCTGCTCAGCTCTCCTCCAGCACTCTTTGCTTTTGGACCAGCGCCTGGAACCTGAACCCATAAAAAAGAAACACTGTGCAAAAAAACGCACACACACACATATTGGCCGAAATATGGGTTCACCTAATCACTCCTCACTGTGGTTGTGAAGCTATTTCTGCAACAGTTACGTCAGCTGTGCAGGAATGAGTGAAAAGGTTGTGGAAGTCTTTGAGAGAGAAAGAGGACTTTTTTCACCGATACTATCCCAGACAGTTGTGTCATAACTATTTAAAGGAAAAGTTTACTCACTTTCTGGGGAAAAAGGAATTTGATATCACTTTTTATATCTATGTGTGATAAATATAGAGCTGGAGCCAGGAGCTGGTTAGCTTAGCATAAAGAATGGAAACAGCAGGAAGAGTTAGCCTTGTTCTGTTCAAAGGTAAAACAAAAAACTGCTTACTAGCACCTTCAAAGCTCAATTATTAACATGTATTATCTCATTTGTGTGCAAAAACCAAAGAGTAAAACCAATAAGCAGTGGTTTTACTTGGACTTCACTCTAAAATACTTCCTCATTTAATACATGCTAAACAAAGTGACCTGGCTTCCTGTAAAAAAAAAGCTGGTAACTGTTTTTATATTTTTGCTTTTGTATTTGATTAATACGATGCAGCATGTTGACCTTAGAGGTGCTGATAGGTTCATTCTGTTATATTTGGATGTAACCAGGCTAGCTGGTTTCCTCTATTGCAGTGTTTATGCTAAGCTAAGCTAACTGTCGCCTGCCGCAGAGTCTCCTAAATCATCTCTCTAACTCTCCGCCAGAAAGCAAGTAAACAAACCACCCAGAATGTTAAGCTCGTCCTTTAAGCCTCCTCGTGTGTCATCTCTCTCTGTCTTTGTCCGTCATGCTCGTCCTCCTCCAGAAACCTCTGGGCCTCGCTCATGTAAGAGATCCGTTTGTCTGCGGACCCATCAGGGGGATTATACGCATTGGGTGACCTATGGAAAACAAGCCTTCCCTTCACACCTGAACGCCCGCTGGAAAGAATCTCTGATGTCAAAGAGTTGCCGGGTGGTGGGGTTGGGGTTGGGGGTTTTGGAGGGGGGGCAGCATCTGGTCTGGACTTCACCTCAGGACATGTGACGGGGCGTCAATCGCCAGAGCGACCTTGTTAAGCCGCCGCTGAAACATTACCACTCTTGTGAGGAAAGGAGCGCTTAATATAGCTGTGAATAATTCATCGCCGCTGAGATCAAGAGCAAACGCTGCGACCCGATAGGGAAACTGTAAACTCTGACACTATTTAACAGATTTAAACGAGGATGTGTGAGAGGCTGACCGGCAGGAAACTCTACAAACACAGCCGTGACGCAGGAACGTGTCGTCCAACCCAGACGAGGCCTCTCAGGCTGCCTGGTTTCCAACTGTTCGTCTCTCCCTCTCTGCCACCCTGCTTTCCTCTGCTGGCGTTGCATAATGCAGATATGTTTATCATAAGCAAAGAGCAGTCTGCATGGTTTCTATGCTCCCTCTATCTTGCCTGAATGTGGAAAAGGCAAACAAAGGAGTGTAGACGTCAGAGAGGTGGTGAAATGTACAGATAACAGCTCGGAAACACGAGTGTTTATCATGTTACATTTACTGATTAATCCTCTAGTAAAGGACCAAAATAGTGATCAGTGAAGATCTGTTTTAAGTTGTTTCCTTCTCTGAAATCTTGCCATGTTTTCTGGCTTTGTGCCCAAATGCATCATCATTACCCTGCACTGTTTGGCTCTCTCTGCCCAGTGAACTGTGTACTTAACAGGACAATAAGTCAGCTAGGAACATGACGCAGATACACAGAGTGGACGCCCTCCAAGCACATCCACACCCGCCCAAGGAGTGACAGCCAAACCAGTAAATGCTGAGGTAAAGCAACCAAAAACTGTGTCAAGTCAAGTTTGGGCCAAAACTTCGGCAAACAGCAGCTTCACACCTCAGAAAACAGCTAGCGAAGAGGCAAAGTTACAACCCTCAAAACCCCTGAATCATCTTAACACTCGGCACAATTTATCGTGACAGAGTGCAGTTTTTTGCTTCCCTATTATGGAAAAGCAGACTTCAAACTACCACGAGTATGTAGCATAAGATGAATGAAACAGAGCAGGAGCAGTGCTAAAAGCTCAAAAAGTATTCATAAAGCGGGGGGGGGGGGTCAGCTCTCAGCAGAGGTCAATCCAAAGCTTAAAGTAGCTCAGGTGTAGCTGACTTTGAGCTGTCCATCACAAAACCTCAATGACTGACAGCGACAGACAGCAACAAGGCCTCTGATTGGCTGTGTGCTGAAACACAACCAAATCATGTAGGGGGGATTTCATGAACTTAATTATTTTGAATTTCACTTTGAATTATTCCTCTCAAAGTGAAAGTGACAAACGATGAAGGAGAAAACAGAACCAAAAGGTTTAAGTGGGAAATCATCAACCATGGGGAATTTTTTCTATTCCAGGTACACCAGGGTAGTTTTCCTTGAAACATCCCCAATTGTATGACACTGTATTAACAGGGTTGTTGCATTTATATAATATTTAATTGAACCGAAACAACTGACTTTCCCTTGGGTTATTTAATTTAGTGAACCAATTTGTCATTTGTAACAACTAAGCTGAAATAATAAGCCAATTTATCGGTAAATCAGCTACTAGAAAGGCAACTGTTTTGATCCCTGATTCACTGTCTTTTTTGTAGTTCAAGCGTCTTCCTTTAGATTATTTGACAGGTAGAATATATTTAAGTTTTGACATGTAAAGAATGTAAAGATCCTCAATGATCAATGTTAAGGGAACCTGTGATTGCTAGTTGTTGTTGCTATATGTTGATGTTTTACAGAATAAATAATGAATTTCTCAATCATACAGAATAGCATGGTAATAGATAACTAAAAAAAAAGTTAATTAAAAATCTAATAACCAGTTTTCAATTTAATTTCAAGAAGATTTATATAACAAGTTATAAGAGATGTTGTTCAAATAGCCAGCACCT
>JAPZDZ010000008.1:4188602-4208794 GCA_029783805.1 Acanthurus tennentii | reverse complement strand
CAGTTACGTCAATGCTGCTCAGTGTTTTTATTCTGAGTCTGATGTTAAAGGGTGATGTTCAGGCTGATGAGTTCACTAATAGATAGCCCTGGATCGTTGGATATTAGCGTCGTTGGAAGCAGAATTCAGCTTCTGTACTGACTTACAAATATTTTAATGTAAAAATTCTTCATTACAAGTAAAACTCTTGCATCCAAAATAAAGGTCAAAAGGGTTTTCAGTGAAATCTTCTCTAAGCAACAAAAGTAGAAATACTTGTTTTGCAGTAAAACGTCCTCTGGAACAAGTGTGTCATATATGATTATTAGATTGTAAATACTTGAGTGTCAACATGAAAGCAACAATTTACGGCTATAGCTGTTCATGGTAAAGCTTGTTTAACTACTTTATATTTAGTTAAGTCCAGTGGTTCAACCGAGGGGCAACATTTTCTTGGTTGAACAGCCAGCAACTCAAAGACTTCTAAGACATAAAGAAGAGCTCCACCTACACCCTGCTTTTGGAGCCACAAGTTTAATCTTTAATATTGAAGTATTTCTTCTGAAATACTGTTGAATAGAATAAATTAAATACTCAAGTAAAGCACTTGTAACTCAAAATTACAAAGCAAAAGTTCTCAGTGAACAAACTGGTTTTAATCTGCAGTTTGACATTTTGCCTCTGTCTAAAAAAAACTGGAGCATTTTGCCAAAAAAATTCAGCTCATTTCAGACAAACAAAACAATATCTGAATGTGGCCTTTGTGTGCAGCTGAATGCGGCTCCGAACGCAACTATACGCATTAAAGTGTTCAGATGAAGTCAAGTGAAAAGAAGGTTATAATGGCAGCTTTCTGAATAGAGTAAACTCTGCAAACTGATGCTTTGTTATTCATCGGGCCGCCCCACGTGGTTCTGAACTGGTTTCAGTTTGGTATTCAGAGTATGAAGGGGTCAGCGTGGGCGTCTGGTTGTACGCAGGGAGGATAGAACATTTTTTGGCAAAATAAAAAAGGCAGATCAATTCATGGCTATGTTTAAGCTGAATGACTGTGAGGATGTGTTTGTGTGTTGCCTGGATTATGTGTGTGTTTGTAGACATCTTTAACCTAATGGAGGCCCGGCGCACACACACAGAGGGCAGGGTATTAGATGTTACTAGCTGGATTACTTCATTCAGGCTCTGTTGCATTATCACCAGCTCAGCTGTCATTAACTCAGATGTTCCCACAGGGATGAGGCAGTGTGTCCTCCACTGCTCTCCGTACTTTGTACTTAAACAAACACACACACACACACACACACGTATACAGGGCAGTGTTTGCAGAGTGATCCCTCTTTATGTCATTTTTAAGAACACTAGTGATTCTGCACTAAGCCGTCTATGTGAGTCAGTGTTTATTTTTGCTTTCAAACCGCCAACACCAACTTCATGCTGTTGCTCTGGCCGGCCCCTAATTACAGAGGGCAATGCTGATCCTGGAGTTTCTGCCTGTGAAGTATTTATCTTCCATACACCGGCAATGACACTGCAAAAAGTGCTTGGTCACGCTGTTTGTTGTCTCTGGCCTGGGTAAACATTTATCTGATTTTCTGAACCTCTTTTGCGGTTGAACAGTAAAACCCTCAGAATTCCCCGCTGTAACTAATCCAAAAATAGAGCGGAGGGAGCTTCCTCTTTGTCTCAGAGTACAGTACCGTGAGGGAGAGTGTCACCCTTTCAGTTACTTTGGTCATTTAACGCCTGGCTTGTCATGTTTATGTAACACGGCTGGTTGAGCGCTCGTCAGTTGTCAGCCTGTCTGCCCTGAGCGAGGCGACTCCCCCACCTTTTTGAATATCTACCCCGGTCACAGTGAACCCCCTCACAGTGACCTGCAGGCTGTCACCGACTGAGACCCTGCAGCTTTATCTCCGCCTGTCAGTGTCAACATCTTTCTGTCAGTTTAGCAGGCCGCTCTGCTGCTCTGTTTTTAAAGACTCGGTGGCAAAAATTTAATGTTGACTTAAAAAATTCTCACAAGATCCTGCAGTTTTCTCGGCCACTTCCAGACTCTTGGTTTTGCGCCCACACACAGCCTTGAATGTCTCCTTTTTTCTTTTTTTTTTTTGCAGTTAAAAAGAAAAACAATATTGCTGCTGGGTGTCTCCGTTTTCCATGGATTCCCTCAGTTGAGATAAATAACAGTGGTTTGCTGTTTTTAAGTCATGACTCAGGAAACCTATTTTATGTAGGACATTTCATGTGTTTTACATTAGTTAAGTCAGAGGTGTGAAAATAAAACTTAAAGTTCCCCTGCTGGAGAAAATGTACTTTTGTTGTTGTTATTTGTATGTTTTAGCTTCACTTTGCAAAGTGATGTACATGCAGAGTTAAGTTTAAACCAGAAGGCTGTTTATTTAATTATTTTCATCATCAGCTAATCTTACCCTTATTTTTGCAATCAGAGAGCATTTGGTGTTCTAAAGTTAAACCTCTAAAATCAATAAATCTTTTTATATTGATTTATTTTTTCTTATTTATAGGGCTGGATAATGATTAGATGTGAATTTAGAAATTTTCAAAAAAGAAATGTGAACTTCGTTTATGGAAAATCTGTCACAAATCATCATTCTTACCAGAATACTTTTGTGTGTCTTTAAACATTTAAAACACAACTATACCTGCTAAAACTCTGACAAAACTTGACAATATTTTGATTTTAATCAGAAATGATCTGTTCAGAGAATAAGTAAACAAGATCTGACCAGACATTAAAGGCCAAACAGAATATTTACAATTTTTAGAGAGGCTCTTTAAGGTGACTTCATCACATGAAAGCAAAGTGAAACTTAACTCAGTTAAGATGCAACCTCATTATAAAGAGGGAACAGAGAAAAGTTGTATAACTCAATCCTAGTACGTCAAAAAACTAAAACCGTGTGCACCTTTGAGTCTTCCTCACCCGGTGAGTAAGCTGTTGGGCAACCAGCAGTTGGCAGGGCACATTGAATTCCTCCCCCTCCGACAAAAACAGAAAGAGGGAGGGAGGGAGAGCCAGAGCGAAGGATCCCCTGGAGGGTGCCAAAGCCGGTTTAAGTGACGTCACCCGGCCTGCTCTGTTTGGGCAGGCCCTCCTCCCCCCCGCCTCACCCCCCTCTCTTCCTGGGCCTTACAGGAATTCCCCTCCTCGTCACATTATTCTGAGGAAACCGCTGGCACCGCCCCGCACCGCTGCAGAGCCACAGCTGATAGGGCGGAAACCCAAACTTGTGACTGCTTGTGTTGACACAGGAGTATGTATGCACTTGTTGTTCCTTCTCCACTTGCCTTTTGTTCCCCAACAAAAGGAGCCTCTGAGTGTTTGTTTCATGAAACATCAGCTTGTAGTAAGAGAACATTTTGTCCTATAGACTGTTGTGAAACACTCACAAGAACACACTAGGATTTCCTGCATTATTTAGTGCTTTAAAGTAACTGTTTGCCCAATGCTGAGCAGGATTTTAGTATGTCAGTAGTGAGATTGAGGTCAAATGTGCATGCAGCTGCAGTTTTGTTTTGTTTTTTTGGTGTCTTTCACTTCTACTGAAAGCCACCACACACAGCAGCGTCTCTGCTGTCGACAAACTGAGCGTGACAGCCCTTGTCAAAGTGGACGACATAGACAGGAAGCAGTCAATGTGCTGTCACTCAAACATGCTGCTGCAGTAACCAACAACAAGTGACCAGAGGGGCAGTTGGGCCTGAGGGATCCGCTGTGTTTTGAAAGGGTTTTTTTTCCTTCCTTTTGCGGCCGTTGAGCACAGACCCTTTAACCGAAGGCATCGTTGCTTTCAGTTTTGATCTGACAGGCCTTGTGGGACATCAGGCCGCTCTGCAGAAGACTGATCTGTGAGTTCTTTGTTTAAGTTTGAGTTTGATAACTGTTTATTATTACTGTAAAGATTGTTTGTTTTGTGCATAGAAGCATTGTATCCATTAGACAAAGTATTTATTAATTAATAGAGCTGCAGCTAACAGTTATTTTCATTTTGTGATATTTTTCAGTCACGATTTTGACTACTTTCATGAAGTGGCTCTAAATCAGAAAGTCAGAACAGTCATACTGAAATTCATGTGATTTTTATGTCACGCTAGATTGACATTCATCACAATTTTGCACAGTCAGGAGTTACTGTTTGTTTGAATACAAACATGGGACACAGCAGTGATGGAGGTAAACTTTGGATGCCTCTACTCCTGGCTTTGACCCCACACTTTACTTCACATTTAAAAAATAGAAAAAATAAATGAAAATTAATCTGAATTGAGCACTAAGGTTTTACAGTGTAAACATAGCCATTTTCACCTTCTTCCTCAGAGTTTCCTGTATAATAAATTGTAGTTGGAACCTGCAAGTTATTAGCTTAGCTAAGCATCAAGACTGGAAACAGGGAAAAGCTAGTCAGACTCTATCCAAATGTAGAAAATAATCCACTAGCACCTTTAAAGCCAAAAAGTTAATAGCAGTGTCTTGTTTGTTTAATCCAATTAAAAATAGAAGTGTAAAAATAATGGCTGAATGAGTAATGTGAATGACTATTGACTATTCAGTTAGTCTCTGACTGCCCAGTTACTGCCTCCAGCAATGAACCAATCAAACAAGATGTTACATGTTAATAATTGAGCTTTCCAGGTGCAGTTTTTTAACATTTATTCTTTAGACAGTTCTGCTAGTTGTTACCTTGGTCCCAGTAAAGGTAAGCTAACTAGCTGCTAGCAGTGGCTTCATTTATACAGTACATACAAGAGAGATCATTCAGCCCCCTTGTTGTTGTCTTATCTGCTTCTGATAAAGCAAATTAGCTTATAATTCAAGATATTTGGTCAAATTTAGACTTAAAGTTCTGTCTACACCTCTGCAGATAGCATTCAGTAGTTGTATAACATAGCCCAACAGAATTACCCAGTTGTTATAAACTTGCAAGTGATAGTATTTTATCTTGATCATTTATTTATTTTTTAAAATGTCTAACAAATAAACAACACACAACTAACTAAACATCTTTTCCTCTTTACAGTAAATTAAATTTGACAAAATTTCATGAGATAAAACAAAGAAAAGCAGAGAGTTCACATACAGAGGCTGGGGCCACCAAAGGTTTTGACATTTTTAGCTTAAAGTTTGAGAATTCAATAATGAATTGTTATCAAAGTGTAGGCTGATGAATCTTCTGTCAACCAACTAACAGATTAAATATTTAGCTTTAATTATGCAATTATTAAATACATTTCTTTTAAAGTCTGAGCCATGACTCCCTCCTTCCTCCTCTTATTTCTTCTTTGGCTGACGCACAGAGCTCACTGTATGCGCAAAATTTGTTTTCGTCCTGAGATGAATGAACTGTGCTTCCTGTCCCATGAGGGCAGTCGAAGCGTCTTTGACGACACACCGGCCATCAGTCGCTGAGCTCAGTTAGTTCTGTGTCACAGCCCTCACAACCCAGAGGGGAACTCGAGACGCTGACTCGATGAAGTTTGACGTGCAGCTTGTTTTAGTTCCACTTTTTTACCCTCTGCAAAGAAACAAGTGGGTGTTCAAGTAGAGTCAAGGGCTGCCTGCTGAATTTCAATGACTGTTTCATGTCTTATCTGAAACAGTTAGGCTCAAACACTGACTATAACCAAAAGTGAAAAGTTGCTCAGAGTTCAATTAAAGTTTGTTTAACAACAGTGGCCAAGGGTTGAGTCAAAACAAAATTAGTATTGGCTTTTAAAATTTTGTAATTATTTGAATGTACAATAAGTAACATTTCCTTATTAAAATGAGTAAAAATGATTAGTTTTTTTGTTTGCTCTAGATGTATTTACAATATAAGCATTAAAAAAAAAAGAAAAAATTATATATATACTCATTAGATATATTTAACGTAAGACTTTTACTTGTAATGGAGTGTTTTGACAGTGAGGTATTGGTATCTCTGCTTAAGAAAAGGAATGACTACTTCCTCCACCACTGGTGAGGATTTACTGCTTTTCTCTTGAAGTCACTTTAAAATTTGGCAATTTTGGAAATTTTTCTGACATTTAATAGACTAAAATTTGTGTTTCTCAACCGTTTTGGCTTGTGACCCCGTAAAGCAAACCAAAGCCTACTTGTGACTCCTCATTACTGGTTGCACAACTGTGTTGAATTTATCTTTAGAGGACTTTTTCTTTTCCTTTTTTTTCTTCCTTTCTTTTTTTTGGAAAAAAATTAAAAGGCCAGGAATGCTAAAACAACCCAGTAATTTGTAAGACAATAGGAAAAATCTGAGGAAGTTAAAGAGCAAATCTCTATGAAGTTTTTTCTTCTCTGATATTCTGTTGAAATCTCAAGACGCCCTTGAATTTTTTACCTAAAGGTTGAGATCAACTGAAAAGGAAACAAGTAAAGAGGTAAATTCAATCTTTTTTTTTGCATATTCTATTCAGAATTTTTTAAGGCAGGTTGTGAGCTATGTACCACACATCAAAGCAGGCTTAACACCTTCTAGGATTCATGACTGTGAGGGTAGGAAATCATTATTTAGTGTTTCTTGGCTCTGCATTTCCTTGTTGTGGTTGGAGTCTGGCTCTGTCTTGTCTATTTTGGTGGAGGCAGATTTTTGGGGGAAGGTTAAATGTGTGTGTGGTCTGAAAAAGACGTGAGAGGGTAATACTCACATTTATGTTCTACTCTGCTGCACAATTAAACCCCCACACACACACTTCTCTACCCACCCTGTAGGTTTCTAGTTGTATCAATTTTTCACTGGGGTGCCCACGCAGTCCCAATAATCAGTGGCCTCCAGTCTGCAGCTTCTTCCACCTACAGTTTCCTGCGGGGGCACTAGTACTGTACAGATACCGCACCAAACTACTGTCTTTGTCTGTGTGTGTCTGTGTGTGTGTGTGTGTGTGTGAACGCATGCATGCAGGAGGGAGAATGTGATCAATATTACATTGGTTCGCTGGGTGCTTGCAGCTCTGTCACGAATTAATATGAGTCAGTAGTAAGAATCATGCCTGTAAACATGTCCTCTAACAGTTATTATTATAGAAAATGCGACAGGTATCTCAGACAAGTAGACCAAACTGCACTGTTCATCTTGCCTATGTTGCTCTGTGTACAAGATCTGCATCTTTCCCCCTTTATAGCCATTTATTATTGAAAGGTGCCTGTCTGAAGCTGTAGTTAAAGCTGTATATTTTCTTACTCGCAGCTTCCCCGGCACCGTTGTCTCCTTTTAACATGCAGTTTCATGCTGCACATAAACAATCTCCCCTGGTGGAGGGTAAACAGCTCGACTGCTGCCTCCTCCCTCCACCTTGATGCTTAGCAGTCAGCAGCTGATCCCCAGGCTGCAGAGAGAGCAGGACTTGCCTGAATGCTTTGTTAAGATTCTTCCTGCTCCCCTTGTATCATTTCAAAATGCCTGGTTCTAGTGGAGTCATGATAGCTCTTGTTTGTTTGTCTCTCTTTCTCTTTATATATAAATATATAAAAATTTAACATGGAATCTAATGTAACCAAGAGGCAATCGGCTACAAAACAAATTTGTTTATTAATTTAACATGTTTTGTTTAAATAAACATAATATTGCAAATCTGACAAGACATTCATGCCAGCTGCTTGAAACAATTTTTCTTGCAATTTTGATTTTGAACCTTTTTTTTTTCATGGTCATAGGTTAGTCTCTTATCATTAGAAATCCAACAGAAAAAGTGGAAACTGCCTCCTAGTGTCAAAGTTAGTACATACATCAATTTGTCCACCTGTCCATCTCCCGCTCCGTCTGTAGTTGTTCACTCTCTTCTCTGTATCCACCTTTCAGCTGCCTGTCACTCTTTCCATCTCTGTCCTTTTTGTCAGTTACATTTTAAAGAGCAGGACAGTCAAGCTTCCAGTCTCGCTAATGCAAAGACAGAGAGGAAAGTCACTTCTAACCCAGCTGATCATGATAGACTGCAGGGTAATGGGACACTCTCGGCATGTCAGGGGATTCCTCCTCTTTGCATCATCCTCTTATCATGATTACTAAGGGAGAGCACAGTGCATTTCCTGTAGCACTTGCCCTCTTTGTGAGTCTTTCAGTCTCCGCTTTCAGACTGGTTCATATCCCTCAAGGCCTCTTTGTATGGGCGTGTCTGTTAAGATAAAGAATGTGTCAGATGCTGACAGTAACTCTTATGGCCACTTATTGCATGGGTCAGCTGCTGAGGGCTGCAGAAATGCTGAGTCTCCTCTGCAGGCCACAGGAAGAAAGCTGAGATAAGATCAAAAGACTTCCCTTAAAGGTGACAGGGAATTCTGTAAGTCTCATGCATCCCCCAGCTGTTGTTGTGACTATCCTAGGAGGAGATGTCCTTGTTTGATAATAGAGTTGTTGTCACATAAAGGCTGTATTCTTTCAGTGAGTGATAGCGTATTTGGTTTCATTGTCAAAGGAAATTAAAACTTTTTGTTTTTGTGTGTTATATTAAACAGCTCAGAATAAATCCACAAAATACGTAGACTGGTCTATGAAATGTCACAAAATGGCTTTTAAAAAAAGAATTGACAAGTTCCCAAAGCTCAAGATGACATCTTAAAAGTACTTGTTATGTCTGAACAATGGCTCAAAACCCAAAGCTTCAGTTTACTGTCATGTAAGACGAAGTACAGCAGGGAACTGTGCTAAAGAAGTAAACGACTTAGCTGTTGATTAAGGAACCAATTACCAGTTCCTCGGCTCTTTCAGTTTCACCAACAGCGCTTAAGTGTCCGACTGCTCATTCTCTCTGTTTTTCTGGATTTTCATAATGTCCTTGTTTGTGACTTCAGCTAACAGCTATTTTTATCAATCAACCTGCCAAACACTTTGTGGATTAATTTATTTTTTATGGGCTACAAAACATCCTTTCTATCACAAGCTCTTACAACCTTATAAGAAATCTACACGTTGCTTATATTTTCTGAGCAGCAGATCAAAACCATAACATATTCAGCTTACTGTTACAGCTAACCATCACTTACTTTTTGTAACTGATGGTTAGCTTTCAGTTAACCATCACTTAAGACGAGAAAAAGCATCATAGAATGTTTTCTATTTTTGCTTAAATACTGAACAGTTTATTTTATCAAGATTTCCTGGTCAGTCTTATTTGACTAAGTGACTTCTGGTTTCAGCTCTACATTTTTCGGTTTCCGTCTGCCCATTGAGTCTATATTTGTTTTCTGAAAAATGTCTTTGTTAGTAGTTGTTCTAAGAATGCATCAGCCAGTGTGAGGGTGTGTTTGATGTCAATGTGTGCGTGTGTTTGCACACAGCCGGGCGTGTACAGCAGGCTGGTGGAGGTGCGCAAGTTACATAATCTCCATCTCCCTCCCGCACAGTGACAGGGAAGACGGGGGCAGCTGCCGACTCCCATCTCGTCATTTTCAGCCTGCTGAGGCATCTCTTCTCTCCTCTTTCTCTCCCTCCTCTTCCCTCTCCTCTCCAGCCACAGTACTGGCTTGGTGTGCTACACCGTGCAGTCCAAATACAGATGGCAGGGAACACACTCATCAACCTGCTAAAGTCCAAACATCAAACTCAACCCCCCTTGTCCTTGCTTAACTAAATGTTTGTGCATTCATCTGAACTTTTAGCAAGAGCCTGCTCCACAGTAACATGCACACAGCTTCAACCTTAAACACTGCATTTCCATTTGTCCTAATACACAAAAATGAGGTGATAAAGCAACTTGCTGTAACCGATTTGCTGCAGCACTTGCCACAGCCTCTGCCAACAAGCAGTGGTCCACCATCATTGTTCTGGCTTGTTGCTGATATACTAGTGTAGCGTTGTGCATAATGATGACACTTTAACCCTCACAGATGCTGTTTTTGCAAAATAACTTGCCCCCCCCCCATGAACCTATTTCTTTGATGCTAGCAGGAAAAGCTGAAGCCAAACCGCCAGACATGCGAATGCTATGCATATGGACTCTATGAAAAAATGCCTCTGTGCTGTTGCTGGTCGCCATTTGGCATGTTGAGGCCCAGCAGGGCAGGCTGTTGAGCAAAATATGAATGTGTTACAAGCTGGCAGTGAGGGGAGGAGGGTCTGTGGAGCCTGGTGGTTATCCGTCAGCCAACAGGCAGAGGGGGCTCTCGGGGGTATCCAATGCCAGGCAGTTGTGCTGCTGCTTCATGCAGGTTGAAGCTGCCACTTTGCTGTAATGTAATACTGTTATTCATTAGACAGGCAGGGGTCTAGTTTCTCACACAACTTTGGTTTATTAGGTCCATTTTCCAGAGGGTGAATTGGCGCTCTAGCTCATTAGCATGTGATTGTATCTGTAGCCACGTCTTGACTGATAATTGTGCGTCGGACGCCTTAATGGACTCAAGATGGGATTTCCCTCCCACTGAGCAACCTCTGGCCATAACTGATTGGTTGTAAATTCACATCAGGTTGGCATAGGGATTAAAAAGCTCACGTTTCCTCTGTGGTGACGTCACTCAGGCCCTTGAGGCACAAATAATCACATTTCCTACTCATCCTCAACCGTGCAGAGAGAGGAGTGGGCGCACGGTGGTGGTGGGGTTTGCATTAAAGATTCGTGGTTGTCATGACAGCGACCAGTGAGAAGACTGACTCCCTCGCCCACAAACTCGAGCCTAATTGACATGCACGCGCCCACTCTGGTCCCTCCCTCGCTTATCCTTAGATATCACGTTGCATAGATCAAAGATCATGAATTTGACACCTTAAAATATTTCATTGCCATCCTGTTGGCTTTTTTTGCTCTGAGATAAACTGTCAAAGGGCTGTTGTAAAGCAGTGCTGTATGAGGACAGGTATGAGGAGGGTCCGGTAGGTAAAGGAGAGAAAAATTATTAAACAAGACAGTGCATCTTGTTTTACTAGCATGTCATAAATTACAAGTGTAGATCATTCTAACAACCACATGTTTAACTTACACTAGTAGAATGCATTGACCTATACTCTAGTAAATTATTAAAGACACTTAACATGCTTTTTGCTCATGATACAGCCTACAATACTTAAGCATACTGAGTCCCTTAAGCAAGTGGTTAAATGTGCTCTGCAGATTCTTGGCAATTTTTTTTTTTGTCATTTATTGGCTGGAAGTAGTTTTAACTCTGGCAAAAAGCAATACAGTGTGACTTGTCTGCAGTATGTTCCATACAGTATTCTGAAGATGGAGTTTGAGCATTCAACAAGTTACACATTTTTTCAGTTTTCTTCAAGACCACACTTGTAAACAGTTTAATCATAAGTAGGGGGCCTTTTGTGTTCAGCACCGTCAAACTGTTTTCTCTCTCTACAGTGGTCATGTTCCACAATCTGCTCTGGTTTTCATCACCGGCAACATGCAACATTTGTGTACATTCCTTTTGTTTTCCTGTGGTTAGAGGACAATTACACAGATTGCAGATGAAATATGTAGCCATCACGCAGACCACCTCAGCAACCCTAACAGCCATAATGAGGGAAACATGAACGACCATGTAATCATTCCATGCTTTCTTAATAACTGAGGCACTGTGGATGGAATATTTTTTGTCCTTTTTGAGGATAACGCTGCCTTGTCCGTTTCCCCCCATTTGGGGTGGTGTTTCCTGTTCCTTTCCAGGATTCAGAGCACAACTTCAGGGGTGTCATTCAGTGTGAGGGGTCTTGTTTGCGGCTTATTATGTAAGAAGTGCAATGTGATCTATGGTAGCTTACACTCTGGTCTCCTGCCATGTAGAACCACTAATAAGATTTTTGTTGGGCGGTAATCACTTCTGCCTCGGTTTGCCAGTGCAGTCTAATACAAGACATATGTATCAAGCTGTGCAAACAATGAAGCGTACACTAACAAAAATCTAACTCCAAATCTTCTAACCACTAAAATAAGCATTTATTATGTCAAATTGATTTGCAATAACATGGCCATTTACTTGAGGAGGCTGCGAGGTTGAGCCTTGGTAACACTGAGGGAAGCTTCGGGATCCTCTCTGTTCAGATAAACATCATTCCAGTGTTGTTGCCAGAAAACACAGCCTACCTGATTTCTGTTGGCGAGGGCGTTTACATGGTCACACACCTCTCTCTTCGCTCTGTCTACTTCTCTGTCAAAGACATGCACACAAACAAACACTCTGCCCTCTCCTCATGCGCCTTGGTTGCTGTGTTTTTGCTGGCAGGATGCCTTTGTTTTGCTCCACGGCAGCACAGGGGTGGGGACGCATTATGTAATCCGTGGTGTGTGCCTGGGATATACAGAGAATCAGAGAGAAAGAGAGATGAGGAAGGGTGTGACTGTAGTAACACGCACACACACATATGATGACATAATCTACTGACCTCTTCTGTGGCCTGCTCATGTCCGCCCCTCCTCCGAAATTCCCAGCATCTCACTATGATTTTCGGAACCACAGAACATGCTCTTTCACCCTCCATTAACATCTGTGCAATCTAGGACAAAATTGTTACCATTAGTCCTCAAGGATTCGCCTTGCACTCTAATGTCATGTGTAGGGCACAGAAGCCAAAGAGGGTTTATTTTTCCATCTAGTTTCCATGTTAATGGCAGGCAGAAACATGCTCAGGTTCTCTAGAAATCAACCACCTTCCTCTGTGGCTAATTTGAATATTTTGTATACACACTCGCTTGTGCACATGCAGGAGGCTCATTGTTCTTGTTTCTACTAAATTATACAAAAAATAATGAAATTAATAATTCCTTGTGTGTGTAACGCATTTACACCGAATTGAGCAATGTATATAATTAATATTGATTACAGTAACACTGCGAATACTGTCACCTCCCACACATCCATATGGTTCTTGTAGGAACAGGTTACTCACCTGCTGGATTATGGGTGATGATTGTGATGTATAGATGACTTGAGTGGAATGAATTTGTCTTCCCAGAGGGGTGTAAACAACATCTTAATATGCAAATTGATCTGTGGGTTAGCGCTCGCTCTGATAAGTAGAATGAACCCACCATATTGACTCATTATATTGACTTATATGCAAACTTCACCTGTAAATCATACACTCATGCTGTTATTTCGTGAAGTGGGTGTGCTTAGAAGGTTGTGTGTACACACAGGCTTGCCCCCTTCGTGATTACAGTAGTTTCCATAATGGAATAGTGCACCCTCTCAGCTATGGAAGAATATCTGTTTTTCATTTGAAAGACCTTCATCCTGCTACAGCCGTGTGGGAAGCATCCCCAGTATCATTAGTTACATTCTGCACTGCCTTCAGTGTGTAGCCAGAGTCTCTATCTATGCAACCCTGTTCTCTGGGCTGAAAATGGTTTCTGTTCTCCTATTACAGATAAAATCGAAGAGGCACAGAAAGAGCTTAAAGACCCCAAAGGCTCTCAGAAAGGTAAGACATATTTTAACAAGATTTTAAAGAGAAACTAAATACTTGTTTTCTTTTTCTTTTGACTGGAAATTTAGCAGCTAGTGTTGTTTCTTTTCTTTTACATCACCTATTAATTTAAATGGAATGAAATTTGTGATTTTACCAGATTTTCAGTGAAAGCCCAAAACAAATGTAATGTAGAATGTGAGGTGCTTAATGTTAGTGATACAAAAATGTTTTTGGTTTTTTTTTTAAATATGATGTGTTTATCTTTGTGGTATTGGTTTATCAGAACCTTCCTTTATCTATTTGGAATGTTCTTCAAGGTGCTATTCTTCAATGAAAATGGAATAGATTTGGGTGATCAAGTTTCTGTGTAGCATCTGGATTCTTGCAGCATTCTTCACACTTAACAGTTTTGCTTCAGTAAAACAATTTGCGATATAAATTATTTATTTGGCCTCTACATTCCTGAATGAATGTTTTCAACAGCAGAGTTTTGGGTCGCTGCTGGCAGACACACTGTTTTTAAATCACATTTGACCCCAAGTGTGCTCTTTTCTTCTACAGGTGACCTGTAATTATAATTTTAAATTTTCATTTCATATTCTGCAACTTTTTGAAGATCTAGTAAATGATTTCACTGCAGCTAAATATTTTGCTTAACAAAACAATTTTTATTATTCTAAAATGTTTCATTTTTTAATTTCTAAATTTAATGTATATATGCAGCAGTGTTTGCAGATAAAGAACACTACTTATTGCATTAGTGCTACAGAGATGCCATTGCTGGACATATGAAGAGCATTTTCTCTTGTTAAGTAGGTTGTTGTGTAACTACATTCAAATAGAAAACCAGTTAAGTTGAGCCAAAGCAGCTTCATGGTCTGCGTCTAACTTGAGCTTACCTCATCACTGCAACACTGTCCTTTTAAAAAGCACCGAGCTAAGAGTAGAAATAAAAATATCTCCATCCCCCTCTCAGAGTACAGCAGGTACTGATGTCCGGGCCTGCCAGTTAGAGGTTAATCCCTCGACAACAGCCTTTAAAAAGAAGTTTATTTTTTTTACTAGTACTTTGGCACTTTATCGTTTAGGATTCGTCTTACATTTAAATCACCTGCTTCAAATGGCAATTATTATGGAATTCAAAGTTCCTCTCAGTGCATTGAATTAACATCTAAAAACTCTCTGTTCTTAAAAACAACTTATTTTTTTCATGAAGAAAATCCCTTCATTTTCTTACATTAATTTAGATGTATCTCTACACCTTTGCCCTCATGTAAAATGCACATATCTATGAAACCACCGCCTCCATTTCCACCAACCCCTTATGTTGCTTGCCAGCAGCTTTGACTGCTCGTTGAACACACAAATCTCATTAACAGCTTTGCTATCAGACAAACTGTTATGAGCAACATTGGCTGTAACTCTTTTTGTTGAATTCTCCATACCATGTAGGCATTATTCATCATTTTACTTGCTGAGCTAACAGTAGCCAACATTATCTTGCACACTGCAGATCAGTTTGCACACAGTCAACAGATAAAACATTAGAAAAATAAACTGACCAACATGCTAGCCATACTAGTTCTTTCCCAAGGATGATGTATGAATGTAACTGCATCAGGCTTCAGTGTGTAATTTTGTGACAAAACACTGCTCTGGAAAAAGGCTACTGCTCATTTCAGGTTGGCTCTTGAATTTTTGGATCCTTTAGTAATACATGAAGGCTCAATATTTTTCCCTTTTGCAACTTTGCAACCACAAACAGAGGACATTTCTGCCAAATACAATGTTGACTGCTTATTTTGCCAAAGATATGGCTTGCAGCATATTAAAAATATCACATGGACATTTTAGCAAGGTCAAAAACTTGTTTTCCATTGAAAGGGGTCTTAAAAATGTGTGATGATTGAAGGGGGGGGGGCTTAAATTTAAGCTTAGCTACTGGTTGACATAATTTGCTGATTGGGTGAATTCTCTTTTTCTCCAACAATGGCCTAACGGTTTCTCTTCTATAAAAGTTACGGCTGAATATAAGGAGTGACAAATTTTGTTTGTTTATGAAGTACTTATTACAGTGGAAAAACTGTGGTGAAGTCATGGAATCTCTTGCACACTTGTCCTTGTAGAGGGAAGAAAGAAAAGAAAAATCTGGTTTTAATGTTCTTCAGCAGAAGTCGACACAAATGTGTGTCTTTGTTAGCAGTCTTTTAGAAATAATAATTAAAAATCACAGGGTTTGCTTTAGAAGCATGTTAGACTAGTTGTGTGCTACTTTAAATTCTTACTGGTTGCAGTCTGTGTGGAGAATATATTAACTTGTGTAAGCACAAGGCGTTCCTCAGTCTAATTATGTTAGAGGCTTTCAAGGAACCCTGACCTCATCTTGGGAAATACCTACACATGCCAGGAAACTGTGACAAGGAACTGCTAATCTTATGCAACCTGTCCTTTATAAATATCGCCTGAATCACTATTGTAGGGAAAGAGGACCAACATGACAACTTGTGGTATGGGTGCACCATTTAAAAAACAGCGCTGCTTTTTTATTGGAATGCTGTTTCTCTGTGCTGTCTTAGGTTTGTTGCTACATTTTCTGAAGGGAGGAAAAAAAAAAGATCATTTACTTATGTAATGAAGCGTGGGCCCCCATGGTATTAGTCACACAGCAAATAAACAAAAGTAAGGGTGATGTGTTTAAATTATAGAAAAAATCTTCATCCAGTTTCGACAAAAGAAGTTGAGTGAAGGCACTTCTAAGCTTTAGTGAAGCATTTCATAAGTTTAATGATAATGGTTATGCTCTTTATCTTCACAAGATTTTGTTTTATGTAACAGCTAAGGTTGTTATATATCAATTATGTAGTTGTATTGCACTTTATTTTAACCATTAAAAACATTTGTTCATCAGTGTTACATTTTATTTTTAAGTAACAGTATAGGTCATTACAATACCAATTCAATCAAAAATATTAGTTATGATTGTTTTTGAAAGCAGTGTAAAACCACAATTGTTACCAATGTCTGCACAGCTTATGTGGCATAGATTTAGTATTAATTGAATTGTATTTTAAAATAGTACTGAATATATACAGGAACTCTAATAAAGAGGTAATACATTTTAAAAAAATTCAACGCAGTGATTGAAACAGTACTTTTTGAGGTTTTTGGTGTAATGGTGTTTTCATTTTGTCCTCTTTTTGCAGAGAAGGTCAGAAAGTCATAAAAGCAACAGTGATAAATAGCTCACATGTATTATTTAGACATGATAAGTAATTTAGTCAAAACTTACAAAAGAGTGCAGAATCTCCATGTTAAAATCACCTGTTCTTTATTCAGTATTAAAGAAAAAAAATGTATGCCCTGTTTTCTTGTGCATTAAAAATTATGGAAAAGTATGGAAATTTTAAATGTAAATTTAGTAAGACACTACTGATGTTTGGATATGTTTTGTAATTAACTAATCAAAAAGTCTCTACTAAAGACTCTTTCCTACCAGCAACTATCTTACTAAAAAAAAAAGTTACATTTTTAAATCACATGACTTAGTGTCTTAAAATTGAGGTACCTAAATTTTATAAAACATACAAGAATTTTTTGCACTCTCTCATGATTATTTTCAGTGTTATTAGTTAAATAAGTCAATAGGTACATTTAACACTTAAATTTTTTTTTCTTGGAAGGGACTCTTATGCTCATTCTATCTATACAGTTCAGTGTTTAGAAAAATCAGGAATAAGAAAGATGATATTGTACAAATCCTGATTTTCTATCTCTCCACAGGGATATCTGAAAGCAGTCGAAGAAATGCAGATAACATAAAAGGCCTGAAGAGGAAAAAGGTTGTTGCAGAGAATCGACTAGAGAAAATTCCCAAATCTCCAGTGAAGAAGCCCCTGCAATTGAAAACATCTGAAACTGAACCTCACGGAGAACCATCCAAGAAAACTACATCTCCTTGCTGCTCCTCCACCAACAGCCCTTCCCACAGTTCTTCAACATCACCAAGTGGCGAAAGAGATCAACAATATGCCCAACCAGTTGGAGCATCCCCTCACAAGGGATCATCTTCCATTGATGCTGAAAAGCTGAAACTGGAAGAAAAGTCTTCTAGGCCACCATTACTTCAACCCACTGATGGTGAGGTGGGCTCTTTGAATACTGCTGTTGAACTGTCAGAATCCAAAGACAGCAAGAGCCAAGACAATAGTTTTGAGGGAGATCATTATCACAGCAGTGCTCCGCTTGATGTTCTTCTCAAGGCCATGGAGCCTGACTTTAGTACACTGGCTGAGAGGAAAAACTCATTGCAGGCCACTGGAAAACCAGCTTCCACCCTGAACACGCAATCAAGTGGTGAATTAACAACAGTTCCACCTGTCAGTGTTGGTCTTCAGACACAATCTTCCCATATGCAGACTTATTACATTGACAAACAAGGTAACTTTATTGGCATTGCAACTCCACTACAAGGAAATGGACAGACATCTACACAGGTTACTCCCATGCAATCCTCTCCTCACCCTACACAACATTTTATACCTGCTGCTTCCAATCCCGAAAAACCTAGCTTGCACATGAGCTTTCATACTGGACCATCAACTATAACTCATGCACCTGTTCCCTCAGGTTCTAATACTTTGCCACAAAGTCAACCACCAGTTGTGCACACATGCCAGTCCCTCTCAGCAAGTGTTCCCAGCACCATTCAGGTCCCAGTTACACCTGGCAGCAACCAAGTTCAGATGACCACCGTAATGAACTTTGGCACTGATCAGGTTTACAAGGACCAAAAGCCTAAAAAGCCAGGAAAGTATGTTTGCGAATACTGCCATCGGGCATGTGCAAAACCCAGTGTGCTGCTAAAACACATCAGGTCTCACACAGGAGAAAGACCATATCCCTGTGTTACTTGTGGCTTCTCATTCAAAACCAAGAGCAACTTGTACAAGCACAAAAAATCACATGCTCATGCTATAAAACTGGGTCTCATTGCTCGCTCTGGATCTGGAAGTGGATCATTATCTCAAGAGTCTGACAAAGCCCTCGGTACACATTCAGAGGCAGAGGACAGTGGGGACAGTGATGAAGAAGGTAGCACTGCAGACTTGGACCCTGACTCATCACAGAGCAGTGTGGCAGCTTCGTCTGAAAGTAGTTTACAGAGTGCAGGTGCAACTCAGTTAAGCCATGGAGAAGCTGACTCATCAACTGTGTTTGAGTCAATTAAACCACCCCCCAGTCAGAGGGCTCTTGAGCCCAAAGTGACAGCTGCACTTCCAAAAGTTGTTGTATACCCAGTTAATGTCTCCCCTCTGAGGGCAGATAGCCCAAGAGTTACAGGAACAGCGCCTGAGCAAGCTGCTACACAACGGCAAAGAGAGTTTCAGACTGCCAGTCTGAGATCAAGCATCACAGTCCTGTCATCTCTTAAAGAGGTGGATGGTTCAAATCCCTCACTAGATACTGTGAGTGAAGATGAAGATCATCAGTGCAAGTCTCCATTGTTGAGTGGACATGCTCAGCTTCAAAGACAACAAGCAACAGACTTTTCTCAACAGCAACAAGTTAAGTGTCTACTTAGTCCACGCAGTTTGGGAAGTACTGATTCTGGGTACTTCTCACGTTCTGAAAGTGCCGACCAGGCCATGAGTCCACCTAGTCCTTTCGTCAAGATAACTCCACCAGTGGACACTGACATTGCCAAGAACATCCTTCCCAATGCCTCCCCTGTGGTTGCCACAGTAATGCATGTAGCAGCTGAGCAAAAGTCACAGGCCACAGATGGACAGATGCGTCCACCATTAGAAGCCAAAGCACTTTCTCTGGAAGAGAGAATTTCAAAGTTGATATCTGAAAATGAGGCAGTAGTTGACAACAAGCAGCTGGACAGTGTAAAACCAAGAAGAACATCCCTCTCAAGGAGAGGTAGCATAGACTCTCCTAAATCATATATATTTAAAGACTCCTTCCAGTTTGAACTTAAACCAATGGGAAGAAGGTCAAGTTCCAGCTCAGACATCCCTAAGTCCCCATTCACTCCCACAGATAAATCAAAGCCAGTATTTCTTCTCTCTGTACCTTCTCAATACCCGCCAATGGATTGTTTGCCAATAACAAGAAGTAACTCTATGCCTACTACACCAGGACACTCTGCTCTTCCTCTAAATGTTGCCCCCCTTCCTCATCCTCTGCGAATTTGTCAGTCATTTGATGACAAAATCAGTTCATTGAATGATGATGTATTTTCATCAGCCCCTTCAACCCCAAATCCAGCAATACATTCTCGTACTTTAGTCAGACAAGCAGCAGTGGAAGACTTCTCCACAAATGAAGGGCATGGCCTCCCCTCTGTTCGCTCCATGGATGATGGCTATCATGGTCCAAGCAGTTCTACAGAACTGATGCAAAGAAGCCGATCTTTTGAGCACCATCAAGACAGAAACAGAAAGCCTCAGCAGAATAAAGGCACAATGTATGAGTGTGAAACCTGTCGCAACCGGTACAGAAAGTTAGAGAATTTTGAAACTCACAAGAAATTCTATTGCTCAGAACTTCATGGTCCTAAAAACAAGCCAGTCATTGTTAAAGAAACTGATCAAGATGTTTTTCATGTTAACATACTGCAGCCTGTAGTTCCTAGATCAACTAGTGGCTCAGGAATATTTGATCAACAGACATCAATTAGGAAGAGAAGGAAAATGAAAAGTGTTGGAGATGAGGATGACCAGTCTCCGACAGACACCATTCCACCTTGTTCTGTTAGTTTTGAGCTACCACCAGCTCCAGCAAGTCGCCCCTTTCCTCAGCATAATGTAATAGTGGACATACAACCTAAAAACAACCTGTCAAAGCTACCTCAGATTCAGC
>JAPZDZ010000008.1:4173140-4188502 GCA_029783805.1 Acanthurus tennentii | reverse complement strand
TCGCCCCTTTCCTCAGCATAATGTAATAGTGGACATACAACCTAAAAACAACCTGTCAAAGCTACCTCAGATTCAGCTTGTAGCAAGAGGAATTAATACTTCAGATTCAAGGTTGTCACCAATACGGGAGACCCAGATCAGCATCTCTACAAAAGGAGACTTGCAAAGGCAAGGCAGTGGTACATCAGTCATTAGACACACCAACTCTCTCAGCAGACCCAATTCATTTGAGACGGAATCTATCGACAGGGTTTCTCCTGTTGACAGTATGGAAAAGGATCCTCTGAACAAGCTCAAAACAGACGCAATAACAAATGTCTCAGCTGACAGGTACCATGAAAAAATATCTAAACCCAGTAGTGCTGACTATGGACAGCAAAGAAAGGAACCAAGCACAGATAGCACAGTAGCAGCAGTTGGTGAAAACTTTACTCCTGTTCATCAGTCTCGTCTGGTTCGTCAAAACAACATCCAAGTTCCAGAGATTTTGGTCACAGAGGAGCCTGACAGAGAACATGAAACACAGACTACTGAGACAGCAGATAAGCCTGCAGATCAGTTTAGCTGGCCTCAGAGAAGTGAGAGTTTGTCCAAGTTACCAGCAGAGAAACTTCCACCAAAAAAGAAGAGAATTCGTCTTGCTCAAATGGATCACTCTTCAGGTGAATCCAGTTTTGAGTCCAGCCTCTCGCGAAGCCTCAGCAGGGACAGTAGTCTCTCTCGTTGTTCTAGCATCTCAGCCTCTTTTGACAGAGATGAGCCATACAGATCAGAAAGTCCTTCTAGAGGGGAGTGTGCCAGCAAAATTCCAGAGCCTCATGGTTTGCCAACAGCCTTCAACACCCTTGGTGTGCCTGGAATGATGAGACGTGCTGCATCTGAACAGATCACTTGTACTCAACCCTCTGTTGAGATTTCATGTGACTATCGTAGCAAGTCATTTGACTGTGGCAATGTATCTCCCAGCAGATCTCTGTCACCTATTGGGCAGCCGAAAAGTGGACCAGTCACCCAAATTGCCCAGGTGCCACTTATTGAAAGGAGGCGGGGGCCATTAGTTCGCCAAATGTCTTTAAAGATAGGCCCAGAAAGTCAGCAACCTGTTCGGAAAGTCATACCTCTTGACAAACCTCCCATTGCAAATGTCAGCTCTTTAACTCAGAATAGATCACAGCAGATTCATATTGCCAATAGGCGCACCATAGCTCAGCCTTTTATCCTGCATACTGGAGAGTCGCCCTTGCAAAAAAATGAACAAATTGTGCAGAGCATTAATTTGGGTAGCCCTACTCAGCAGCCTCAAGTCCACGGCCTTCCACACCCTTGGCATCAAACTTCAAGGGTTCAAATAAGCCAAAAGATACAACAACCGCTGAGCCAGATCGTAGTTTGTCGTGAAAATATTCAAAATAAACCAGCAGACTCTGAAGAAAAGAGAAGTTTTGTGCCCAAATACCAACTGCAGTGCCCTGCTCTGAGAGCAAGCCAAACATTTTCATTCTCCAGCACACAGGGAACTCAGATAGCCTTGCCAGTTTTAACCATACCTATTGCCAATTCAATTTTAAGCATTTCAAAATCGTCAGATGTACACCAAAATGTATATGTTACCCAACCCAATCAACAGGGCTCTGAAATGAAGACACAGAGTGTTGTTCTGTCAAGTGAGCAGCAAAGGGACCCATTTGACCAGACCCAAGTCGGTGCTATACCATTGCCACAAATCCTCATTACCCATGAGCAAATTCACCCTGCTCCCTCTGTGTCCAATAAAAGTAGCCTCTCATCTACTCAAAGTGTAGATTGTGATGCCCATTCTGTACCAACTGCAAAGGATATGGCTAAAACTCAAACAGTTACCACTCATAACAATACTGGAGAACGGATACCATCTCTTGGGTCTTTACATTGCACTCAGAAACTGGCATCAGTAACTTTATGCCCACAGCAAGAGCCCACTGCCTCAAGTAAACGAATGCTGTCACCTGCCAACAGCTTGGACATTTACATGGAAAAGCACCAAAAACGGGCTAAGGATGAGCATGGTGTGGCCTGTCTAACTGATGGCAGGTCAGTCAATTATCTCAATTCAAAGATGTCAGAGGTTACCCGACAGCGGAAGCTAACACTCGTTAGGCAGGTATGTACAACTGAACCGGTGGACAGTCCCATTGAAACTGAGGCCCCACCTCTGCCACAGGTTAAAACAGATGAGGAGAAGGACTCAGAGGCTACTGATGATGTTAAGCCTATGTCACCTGACAGTGCTGGACTGGAAAAAGATACAAATGTTGTTATTAATGAGGAGGCACCCCCTGCCCTAAATTCTACACCTGGTAGCCAGGGCAACTCCATACCAACTAATAACAATCTAAAAACCCAAGAGAAAGCTGAAGAGCAGAGGTGGACTCCTGCCAAATCGCCAATTAGGCCCTCCAGTTTTCATGGTGGTCAGATGAAACTGACCACATCTGTGTCTGTGGTTAACACAAAAGATAGTCATCGTCTGTCTTTCCCGAGCCTGAAGACTGCCACCACTTTCACATGGTGTTTTTTGATGAAGAGAAAACCTCTTCATGTTCCACAGACTGACCTAAAGACTTCAGCGTATGCTGTCTGGACAGTCAACCCAAACAACCATAACCCACTTGGGTTGCCCACCAAGGTTGTTATGTCTCTGTTTGATTCCAAGCAGAGTTCCAAGAAAATACACTACACATCAGCCATAAGGACCAACGGAAAATCAGATATTTTGTCTTACTCAGGCAAGCTAAAAGACGTAATGCCCAGGGTAAGAACTGATACTCTTCAAATTTTGTTTTCTGCATTAATGTTGGATCATCCTTTAATTTCTGCCCGTTTTTTAATCAGATCAATAAATACACCAATCACTAATCTTTCTGCAGGTGCCAATTACCCAGAAGTCTACATCTATTGAAACTAGAGGTAAAGTGCAACCAGAAAATCAGGCCAGCAATGAACCAGACAAGGACATAGCATCAAAAACAGAACCAAGACGGGTCAAAATATTTGATGGCGGGTATGATTCAAAATTATTATGTAATTGATTATTCACTGATGTTACATCACAATTAGAAGTCTTTTGTTACTGTTTTTACTTGTTTTTCAGTTTCTCATGGTTCTATTGCAATCCTACAGATACAAATCTAATGAGGAGTATGTTTATGTACGTGGGCGTGGAAGGGGTAAATACATCTGTGAGGAATGTGGGATCCGCTGTAAGAAGCCCAGCATGCTGCGCAAACACATCCGCACCCACTCTGATGTCCGGCCATACCACTGTGTCCACTGCAACTTCTCATTTAAGACAAAAGGTTAGAACTCAGTAGATGATCAGTGTTCAAATATACAACTCCATTACTTGTAAACATATTGTTAGATCAATGTGATATTATCAATGCAGTGTTTTCTCATCTATTAAGAATTATGAACTTCCTGATGAATTTTATTTCTTTAAAGCAGAGGAGTGTTTGAGTTGAGTTTCAATACTAAAACTGAAACAGTAAATTATTTTTTGGAAAGAAATTTAAATATATTCCCAGGTCAAATATATTAATAATATGTTATGATCTACAGGTTAACAATCTATGGAATATCTCAAAAATGTTTTTTTTTTTCAAATTCAACTGCCCCAATATACCACACTCTATGTAGTTCTAAATTACTGGAAACAGTATACCAAAACAACAACATAGTTTAGTAAAGTTCTGTACTGGTCCTCCATATGATCGTACATATGGAGGACCTTAGATTTGAGACAATATATTTTTAATATATAGAGTTTAGGCTGCATCAGTTCATCTCTCCCTTTTAGGAGCAATGAAATTAAAGATGTTGTTCCACCATCTCTTAAACCAAGACAGTATGATTCACCATTTTTTATCGAACTTCCCTACCCACGCCACTCTGCAGAACAGTACTTGGTGTCAGAGCAACCCACGTTCATTTAAAAATGTCTTTATCAGTTACTCACCCTTTACATACAGCTTGCCCAAAGACCACATTCTATTACATAAACTCCTTCTGTGCTATTGTTCAAGCTCTACCCACCCAGATGACCTTACTGCCACTTTTCTTGCAGGAAATTTGACCAAGCACATGAAATCCAAGGCCCACAGTAAGAAATGTATGGAGATGGGAGTTCCTGAGGGTCTCATTGAGGATCAGGATGCAGAGGACTCAGGTGCAATTTTTAACTTTACACAGAGGGATGTTTGTATGCTTCAAAGTCATAACTTTGTAGAAAAAAATGCAATTTTCTTTAAAATCCAGTGTTCTATTAACAGTGTAACATTGTAAATGTAACTGTTACTTAATGCTGATAGGTCTTGTGTACTTCATTTGCTTTTGTTTCAAACAACAGGATTGCCCTTATTTAAATAGTTCTCCTGTTAATGGAATCAGATGTAAAAACACAGATTGTCCCTGCTTGTGCTCTGTTGCTATGTCGATCAATAGCTTTGCCATGGTCTAATTAGAAATTCTAAATGCAGCTTCTTCCTCTGTTAACTCAAAGCGCATGTGGGCGGCATGCACAGCGTTTAGAAGAGGAAATTGCTGCATCTAATTTTAGAAAAAAAAGGAGAGAGAGAGAAGCTGCCTGAAAGCATTCTATGGTCCCAGTCTCTAAGAGCATATTTGTTTTTCCTCCTCTGCCTGCGATGGAGCTCAGGGCGTATGGTGGTCGAGAGTGTGAAACTATGCAGCAGCAGCACAAAACCTCACTGAATTGCATTCTAGGCTGTGGATTTTCTCACTGTGTAATAATAGAATATCTTTAATGAATGGCTGTGGTTCAATACTACCAAAGGGCCCATCTATTATCATACCAGCTCTGATGACTCATATGTTATGTGGAATACCAAGAATAGACTTCCATCTTACATATTCTCGCATTTGCAGGAGACCGCAGTCAGGTGAGCAGTGCTGACCGTCAAGATTCAGATGGTGATGACTCTGATGGACCTGATGATGAGGAGAATGATGACAATGAAGAGGAAGAGGAGGACAGCCAGGCAGAGTCTGGCCTGTCTACCAACCCCTCTGTGTCTGCCAGCCCACAGCATATCCCTTCCAAAGAAGCTGAAATTCCTCCTAGCGCCCTCCTAGCCCAGATGTCCATCAGCTCAGTCTCCCTACCTCTCTCTCAGCCTCCAGTTCCTGAACCCCACATCCCAGAATCTGTCCCCATGATGAGCCCTGTTTCCCTGAGCAAGCAGATATCCATCTCTGGGTCCTGCTACAGCCCAATGCCCCTTGCTTACTCCTCTCCTCCTGTTGCCACCACATCTGACTCTTACACCTCAGACACAGAGTCCGTGCACATGATGAGCCCTGTGTCACCATGCAGACAGATGTCCATCGACTACCCTGACTTTGATGTGCCCCCTAGTCCCCCAGTACCAGGCAAGGGCTCCAAGCTAGGCCAGGTGAGACCCAAATATTCTCATTTTGCCTCCCTTCACTCCTCCCTGCCTGCCTCCTTTCTTTCCTACCCATACCCTTACTTTGAGTCCTGCATGCGAGGCACTTCCACAAAGCTACTGTGATTGCTCTAAAAAAAAGGTGAATAGTGTTATTAATTCTGTTCAGCTGCATTTGTTAAATCCAAATGGCCTTTTATCATAACGTCTTGTAATATCTTAAGACTGTTCCACAGTTAAATCACAAAATATGACTAAATATTCATTTCTTTCACCCTTTTAACAGGACACCTCCTCTGCCCCCACTGCTGTGCCAACCACTGACACGGGTATACCAGTGGACCGGAGCACTCAGACATCCTCCTATGCTTCTCAAGGTCCCATGCCCTTTCCCCCACAGGGTCTATCCCAAACACTGGGGACAGACACCCAAACCCACCTGTTCAGCCACCTGCCCCTGCACTCCCAGCAGCCTCCTCGCTCTTCATACAGCATGGTCCCAGTTGGGGGAATTCAGCTGGTGCCTGCTGGCCTGGCAGCTTACTCCACCTTTGTACCAATCCAGGCTGGCCCTGTCCAACTCACCATCCCGGCAGTGAGCGTCATTCACAGAAACACAAGCCCATTACCACCTTCCAACACTCCACCCCAACCAGAAGGCTTGCACACCCAGCCACTTGTGGTCCAGGAACCAATCAGTAGTGTTGTGCCCTGCTTCCCCCTGGGTCAGGTCACTGGCCTGCAGGCTCAAACAATACAGCCAGTAGGTCTGGAAACGCTTAACCTCATGGGGCTGACCAACACAGGCTTGGCATCCACCCAGCTGCTGAACCAGCAAGGGCTTACTCTTAACGCCACCCTTGGGTTGCAGGTTTTAGCTGCCAACCCCACCTCCCAAAGCAGTACCGGCCCCCAGCCACATGTCCCAGGTCTGCAGATAGTTAACATCGCTCTGCCTGCCATCATTCCTTCTCTCAGCCCTCTCTCCACCCTCAGTCCTCTCCCTGGGTCCTCAGAGAGGCAGGGCAGTCTTGAAGCTCCAGGACCACAGCCATCTAAAAGTGAACACGGGCTTGATTCTCTACGGAGCTGCACGTCTGCCTCACCACCTGCCCCTTTAAAGGGCAGCAGCACTCCAGAAGTGGCCCCAGGCTGCAGCGCTAGCCCTGTAGGTAGCAGTGGAGCAGAGCTCCCACAGACTGTTGAGAGGGAGGAAAGACATGAATCCCCACAGCAGCATCAAACACCTGCTCCTGTAGGCCAAGCTGACAGTGCTAAAGAGTCACCAGTTGAGGGAGCTAGTGATCCTGCACCTCCAAGACCACAGCCAGTGACCAGCTGGCAGAAGGTAACCGATGACTATAATGAGGTATCCAGTGATGATGAAGACAGACTGGTCATTGCCACTTAAGAACCCCAAGTGGAAAGCTCTTCTTGTGCTCTTTTTGTAATTCTTGTCACTTTGTAAGACTGAAAACACTTTTCAGGGATTTGTTTCCTTGCAAATCACCTATGAAAGCACAGATGCTGACATTCATATTGTATGTGCAATCATATGATAATTATAATAATGACCAATCATTTTATTTTTACTTTTTTTGTCAGCTCCAGACAAGTTCTTTCTTTTGTACATGTTGTATAGACAATTGTGCCTTTATGGAGTTTCTTGTTTAAGAACCTGTACATAATTCCTTATAAATTCAGTAGTTGCTTGTGTTTATTTCAAAAAATAGAAGTAAAGAGAGGCATAACAATGGAGGTTATCAGTTTTATTTTGGAGGATATGTCATTCGTAAATTTATGGAATTATAAATGTTGTACTGGTATATGTACATTTCTATGGATTATGGGGCAATGTTTCTGTGTACAGATGTTGTGTTCAACTATTTATTATAATCCATCTAGTGCCCATTTTAATTCATAGGTCCATAGGTATGTGCATTATGGTAGCTTTACATTGCTGTATCAATATTCTTAACTGTATCAGTAAAAATTTGTTTACAAACATTAAAGTGGTGTTGCTGTTTTTTGTCAGGTAAACACTAGGGACATATCACTACACATTTTAAAGGTGGACATTTTAAAGACTGCACATCAATTACAGAAAACAGGTATTCATTCATACTCTTGAACCACAAACAATTGATCAGTTAAACTATTATAAACACAGTGAGTGTTAAATGAATTAATCACAACAATTTTTGATGTTTAGTAGAAGTAAAAATAGCGAAAATGCACTAGTTTTGGCCTCATATGTAAATATTTTGGTCTTCTTAATCTCATATGAAAGGAAAACTCTGGAAAACTGAGAAATTTTAGTTTGCTTTTTTAAACAATTTGCCATCATGAAAATGCTTGGTAAATTAATTAATTATGAAAATTACTATTAGTTGTAGCCTTGAGTGGAATTAAAAGAAATTACATAAAATTGCATTTCACTTGTGAAAACAAATTGTGAAAATACTGATGCTAAATCCATCAAACACAGCTTCTGAAATTACAGTAAATTATGATTTTAAAAGTAAAAAGACAGTTATGTAATTGTCTCAATTGGAAAGACTTACCTTTCTATTGAGCTGATTACAGAGCTGATTTGCAATATCAGTGTTTTTCATATAATGACAAAATAAACCCTAACTGATCATGTACTTACTACGCTGAGTCAAGTTAAGTGACACACTGTACAGAAAACACCTCTTAGATTCAATTCTCAGGGGACAAACTCATGCAATCATCATCAAAATAATACCACTTAATTAAAATTTGTCAGCGAACAATCAAATAAGTGGCCCTTGACTTCTAAATTATTACATTTGTTTTGCTTTACTCCTATGATATAGGAGGAGTATGACAAAGAGCTCTCAGAGAAACAGGACCAAAAATACCTATCTGGCCTCAATGAGAGAAACTTTACAGTGAAAATACTCTTTTTCCACTCCATTCAGAAGGTGACTCATCCATCTAGCATAGACCCATCACTCTACCCACTCCGCCCACAGGGCTGACTAAAACCTGTGGAAGAAGCTATAAAAAAGCAAACAGAGACCCCCAGAGGTCATTATCTGCTAGTGCACAGAAAAAAAAGCAGGCTGATGAAGTGGATAACAAACGCAGATGATTGACTCAAGCAAATCTCAGAACAAATCTCACATAACATCCCATCATCCCAGCAACTAGCTAACTTGAGTTTCTAAAATTTGACAGAAACATTACAAAGCAGCCTCTTGTGCAGCTCTGTCCTGCTGTTTTTGTCCTGAACTTCTTCCATTAGCACAAGCTTGTCCCCCTGGCCCGTGTAAAATCTAAACAACAGCCCTGATTAGGGGCCTAAGAGCTACAGCATGTCAGGTTACTTTACCTAAGACTTTCCCACTTAAAGCATGCATGAACATGCAAGTACACATCAACACACACAAACAAGACAATTTTCCACTGCTGCCCACAGGAAAGTGCCTCTCAATATGTGATTCAAGACAATGAAGTACTCCTTGGTTTCAACAGTTTATTACAACTAGCTGTGGTGGGAAATCTATAGATTAACAGCCACTGGAAGCCTGTTTGTACTTGAAATAACCGTGACTTTTAATAATTTATATATACACACACACACACACACACACACACACATACATCTGTGTACCAAGCAATATTGATAATATTTTAATGAGATACTTCATCCTGCTCATGCCACTTATTTACCTGTTGAAATGTTTAATCTTGAGCAGGTATACTCAGTCTTCAAAGAGGACTTCAGATAAAAATGTTTGCTCTGGTTATGTAACATTGGGTGTAGTGTCCACTTCAAATTTTAACTTTATACTACTACATTCTTAAGGAAAGAGAAAGAAAATAATTAAACTTTTAACAGGATCTGTTTGTTTGGGAATGATTAGTAGACAATGTATTTTGATACCAAATCACTAAAAAAGCTGCCCTCCCACTGGTCCTGTTAGTCTTTATAACAGTAGATTATTTTATTTGTCTTATGCAGGAATGCAGAATTAATGTTACGAAACTACCTTTTATACATACAAATAAATCATTCTTTCTCAATACTTAAGCTTTATTTTTTAACTGTTTTATGCATATTGCTTTTAACTTTATTTAATTTTTAATCTCTTATGCTGTCATTTTGGCCAGGTCCTTTTTGCATAAAAAGTTACTTTCTTCAATGAAACTTTAAACAACGTCTAAAAAATGACTTTACTGCTGTAATACTGCTATTTACCATTATAAATAATAAAGTACTCTATCTGCCTATCCGTTGATTTCAGTGAAAATATGTTTATGTCACTTTTACTTGAGTTATATCTAAACCAAGTAAAACTTCTTCATATGCTTTTTTCACTTCTGCTTCATGCTTCTACATGCAATGCTCATCTTTAAAACGCTGTAACGTATCCTTTCCCTGACTGCCACCTACTGACTCAAAGAGCAAATGCAGCTCATTTACAGTGTCAAACTGTAGTATGGCACAGGTCGCATTCAATCACCCGGAGTCTCCTCATCCACTAACTCAGAACCAAGGCATCTCAAAGTCCTCCGCTTAGACTGCGCGGCTCCTTATCAGCGACCGACTACTAACAAACATCATTGTCTGAGTACGAGCTAAAGGACAAAACTGTGCGGTGCAGCGGGAGGAGGAGGGGAGGTGGGAAGCACTTGTATAAAGTCAAAGGGCTGCACATGTGGGGCCACATTAACACAGAGTCTCCAGACAAACGTCTCTGCGCTCCTGCGTGGATCTCAGAGGACGATCACCGAAACACTTTGCGAAGGAGCGATACGCTGGATCATTAATTTTCCACTTTTGGAGGATTATTACTTCTCTTGAGCGATATTTTATTTTAGAAAAAACTGGAAAATGGATTTATACATTTTGATTTCCTTGTTTTCAGTGATGTACTCCTGGAATTTTTGCACAGGTAATTAGCTTCTTTCGCCGACAGCCAATGCACAAATTTTAGCTATATAACCCAGGCATAGAAAATAACTTTGGGTACCCTGCATAATATAAGCAATAATTGAATTACATAATTAATTTAATTGTGAAATCTGAATAACAATCTCCGCAAAGTTGCAGAGCAAAATCCTTCCTCGATTATGCAAATAAGGCAACGAGTGCTTTATGCATCTTTCTGATATGTAACGTTGGGTTATTAGTTTATATGCCGTGTTTTGATATCAATCATTTTATTACAGTACTATCAGTGCCTACTGGAGCGACACCCATTGCCTCCACCACGACTCAGAGGCGCCATGTGCGGACCAAACGCTGCTCCTGCGCCACTTTCCTGGACAAGGAGTGCGTGTACTTCTGCCACCTGGACATCATTTGGGTCAACACACCTGAGTAAGCTTCTATTAGCCTGATGCCCTCTTTTACTAGTATACATATTACTTAACTAATTCATAAGCCCTAGTTTCGAATGAGACATTTCAAATGAAAAAAACTAGTATATTTATTTATAAAACTTTGGAAATACTGGTTTTAAGTTGAAAAATAAAAACTATTTGATGAACGATGGCAAGCAGCAGCTTTTAGCTAACAATTGTAACGTAAGTTGTAACGACTGTAACATTAACTGCAAGTAAACTGAAAATAAAGTAAGAGTTCGCCTACCTTGTTATTGATTAATAACTTTTCATTTTGAAAAGTGAAACAAGCTAACTTGAACGTATATATAGCGGGCAAACATTACGCGTGTAGCATGAACTCTTCAGGTTTCGGCCATTATTTTTCAGCTTTTTGATTCAAACTGTCACTTCTCCCTGCAGGCGCGTGGTCTCTTACGGACTGGGCAACGCTCCCAGGACGAGGCGCGCGATCGCGGACTCCATGGCAACCAGCAGCGGACCCCGGTGCCAGTGTTACCGCGAGAACGACAACACATGCACAAACTTCTGTCGGTCGGAAAAACACCTCAGGTGCGTAGATTCTCTTTAATATTTTCATGACACTTTCAAAACATCTGCTGAACAGAACGTAACAGAAATAAAAGGGGCAAACATCGCTCGTGTTTACTGTCAGTTACAGTAGAAATCGCCCGAGCCTGACATTTTTGTGCTTGTTTCCACCACAAGTGAGAACAAGTTTTGTCTCTTAAATGCCCCTCGATGTTTTGAAACCGTGGGATGAATAACACCTAATAGAAATGTGATCCCGCCCTCATCGTGTTTTTTTTTTTTTCTGTGCGCTTTCGCTCACAGGTATGGGACGCTGCCAGACACGGTGATCCGCTCTGCCGAGGGCGATGGTTGTGTTGAGGCGCAGTGCAAACACAAGCTGGCAGCCGACACGGGCAGGATTAAGAGGTAAGACAACCCGCTCGCACTGAGGGAGTCTGAACACCACAGAATCTATTTGGAAAATAAATGGACATGGCAATTATAACCTCACGCAACACTGAGGTCCTATGCAGAGCCAAATATCTCAGGGTGTATTATATTTGCATGGGTAAAACCAAGTGAGCCCGTGAGATAAAAAACAGTAAGCACGTTGTCAAAGAGGCAGGAATCTAGAGATTAACCCCTTAAGCAAGGAATTCCCTTTATGTTCTGATGACAGAGTGCAATTATGATTTCCATAAAACCATTAGGATTGTATGAAATTGACATAAAGCAAGCAGAATCACTTTCCCTTATTTGACTGTTAGTAATAGAGCTTCTCTTTGCCACAGCTGCACTCATGTACCATCATGTTTGACACTCAAACCCTCTCAAAGTTTGCGGCGCCGTATGTCTGCACTTTCTGACACATTAATAATTGGAAACATAGACTTTAATCTGCTTAAACTCCTCAAAAGTCTGTTCTGAATGCACTTGGTCTATTTTGCGGTTTGAATATGAGTGACAGACATCTTGAATCCACCTAGCTATAGGTTTACCTTTTACATAACCCGAGAGATTGATGATTCAGATGTCTCTTTGCTCTCTGTCTTTGTCTACAGGCTGCAGAATAACAACAAGAAACGGCTGTCACCTCTAGCTATCAGGGCCGCTTTGAAAACCCGCCTGCTGCTGAAGAAGTGGAGGGCGAGACAGCGCCACAGGGCAAGAACATGGGAGGGCGAGAGCGCGGCCTCCTAAAGAAGACAGATAACCTCTGCACCTTGTCATACAGAGCTGGAAGGGGTTTCATAAGCATGTGCCCTTCTCTAAAGCCATCTGCCAGTTGGAAGCCCAATGAGAGCCCAAAAAATGCTGGCAAACTTACTCCATGTTGGCTAAGTGGCTACAGTGGCTATGGTGGAGCATTTACAACTCGACTTGGTTGCGGTTCATCAGACTGATGAATGAGGTCAGAGACAGAAGAGGGAGTTCGGGTGAAAAGAGATAAGCTGAACAGAGGACTTGGCCCTCGGTCTGCAAAATCAAGGACATTGATTGGTCTTGGTGTCATGGTCAGACTCTGTCACTGTTGTCCCCCTGGACTCAAAAAAAAAAAAAAAAAAAAACCAACCACCACCAAATAGCATTTCAAAAACTTGACATTAATAGAAGGACTTCATATAAATCCCTCTGTTGCAGAAACCAAAAATCACTGCTATATATGGATGAGGGCAGTCCTACTTAAAAAATTTCAAATGCCATTATTTTCTCACACAGTAGCAGAACGACTGTTATATATACATAGAAGGGATTAAGTGCCTTGTGTCACTGCTTTACACAACACATTTTTTCACTGACTGAAACCTTTTACAGCATTTATGTAACAGGTCGTCTAATATGGCATGACACAGAACATTGTAGCTATGCAGTACAGAGGCTGCTGGGAGTTTTCCATGTGGATCTTATCACAGGTTTATTTGCATATATCATAATTTAATTTTTTCATTTAATATGTTTGATGTAGCTACTAGTGTTCTATTTATTTATTTGTTTCACATGTTGTAATTTGATGGCCATATTGGTCTGTCACATCTTTGGTTTGTAATTTCTATGAAATGTTATGTCACCAAAGTGCCAAATTTTGGCCAAACTTAAATAAATTTTTACACAATTATTTAAAAACAACTGATCAACTCCTGCATCCTTATTGTGTCGTGTGCTGTGCTGTTGTGAATGTGCAATTAATAAGATTTTTGATGCTGAAATAGACTACTGAAATGGAACCCTGCCGTTTCATCTCCGTGCCAAACCAGAGTATGCACTGGAATTTTTTTTCATCAGCTGAAAGCAGAGTTCAGGTTTCTTGAGGCCACTTGAGGCAGATTCATCAGCATGTTGTTTGTTTTCTGCTGCTAAGTACCTTTACACTTTTAGATATCCACCACCTTCCAACCTCAGCTTCTCCAACTTTGGCCGACGAGTGACTCAGCTGAACTTCAACACAGCCTGAGTCACCCTTACGTTATTCTCATAACTACCTGCCTTGGCCTCTCCACTCATGTCTGCAGATAAGGGCCATTATTTACAGCTGTTGTCCCTTGATCACCCTTTATCACTCCTGTACTGAGGCTTTGCATCTGTTTTTCTGCCTAAATAAAGCTAAAACTCTAGGCACTTCCATGGATATCTATGATTTCATTTGGCTCACAAATCAACTTCATTAAACTAAAGCAAATCACTCATAGAGCTAATTTTACAACTATTAAAGAGAACTCCAAATCTTATATATCATTGAGGTAATTAGATAAGTTTGGAAATAAGTTTTAGTCCAAGATGGGGAATTTTTACAACAAAAAGACAAGCTTATAATCCTTCAAGGCAATCCATCCCTCAATTTATGTGAAAACTTCACTCTCAAACATGGATTTCACTGGACAGCAAAACCATTTCATCCAAAATCCCTGGTTAAGACTCATCCTGTAAGGACAGATTAAAAGTAAACTTTAAACAGCAGAGCTGTAAACTCAACATTGGACAGTGATTAAAGTACAATTTTTTAAAAGTAAATTCCATCATTGCAAGCACTCTTTCAAAATCATAGAGCAGAGAGAGAAGCAGTGCAAATGTCTAGCATTAATCTTTCAGATTTATCACCTCTATATGTCAGATGTACATGTGATAGAGGTCATACATGTTGTTCTTGGGCTCAGTTCAAACATTCATGTGCATTAAACTCGCTCCTATCACTCGTCACAGTGCTGCTTGACCTGGCAGCAGAGAACAAGTCAATGCAAATTGGTCCAACCCATTTAACAAACAAATCCATGGTGGATTCTGTGCCTCAGGCTTTTGAAAGAAACCTGAATGTGCCCTTCTGCAGGCAGATTCCAATCGTAATAATACTTATGTCAGATTTTCTAGACAGACAGACTTTTTGTTTGCCAAATAATTTTAAGATGTGGTTGCTGCAGGGGGCAGTCAGGACTGCAGATACAATCTGAAAACAATAGGAAAGTTAGATGACGTGCGAGAAATGTTTTCAAGGTGGATTTAATCTTAGGATACAGGTACAGTGCATGCTAATTTCTGCAGCCAAACAAACTTCCAGTTACTGGAAGCACAACAGCTGATATTGCGCGCTCTTGGGACTGCCAAGGATTGAGTGAAAATTTTTAAATAGCTTAATACTCAAACATCAAGTTGTGAAGTTGTTTGTCCACAACATTTTACGGAACATCATTTTACATAGCAAGAGAGCAGATCAAACAAATTGACATTTTCTTTTTTGAAGGTGGCTTCATAGTAACATTTCTTATTACTCTTTGGTTATGAATATGATGCATGTAAAAGTGATGCACGACAGGTTTTAAATTCAGAAGAGGAGGAAGAACTTAGATTCTTTCAGTAGAAGTGACTCTGCCACAGTAAAATATACTCTGTTACAAACAACAGTACTGCATCTAAAAAAGTATTTGATTTAGTTGTGTTGTTTTGTTTGTTTGTTTTTCGAGCCGTCACCTCTGCAGTAGCGCTGCTAATGAGAGATTCTTCCATGTACCTGCACACTGAAGAGGTTAACAGCACGCG
>JAPZDZ010000008.1:4006562-4017370 GCA_029783805.1 Acanthurus tennentii | reverse complement strand
CCAACCTGCAGCCTGTGCTCATGCGGCACCACGCTGAGGCCGGGCGGCTCTGATGGACGGCACCCTGTGAGGAGTGGAAAGGCTTTTTTACTGGACGTGCTGGCAGGTGACTCACATGACTGCCTGTCAGAGGGGCTGAAGTGTTGCCTGCCTGCTCAGCATCAATCACACGACTGGACAGAGCAACGGAAAAGCAGGGCAGCTTTTGTTAGGGTGCTAAATACAGTCTGATTGATGTGGCACTAAGGAGACATTTCCAGAAGGACAGAGACAGAGTGACCGTTTTTTAATGCATTTTAAAGTGATTTCTGTAGTACAGAATCTGAAACGTCTTCAGAACAAATAATCTTTTTCCATCACAACAGGAAAGGCTCAAGTCTGACTGACTAAATCTGAAATTCTTCTCATGCCTCATGATCTGCGCTGGTTTCTTACCTAGAAAAACATCTTTAAGCAAAAGGGGAAACACCGCTTTAACCAGCTGTGATATATCTGCCGCGTAGCACCTGACCTTCTGTTCCATTAGAACAGAACAATGCAAATTAAACACAGAAGTGACAGAGTAAAAACACTGCTGAGGGGGAAAGCCCAGGCCATGTTTACTCTTCTACATGTTAGCGGAGATGATAAAATAATACTCTTGAATAATTCAGAGAAAGACGACATGAAGAGAGGGAAAAGCCCCTCACAAAGCCCGAGAGGGGTGTCGCTCTCATGAAATTGGATCTGGTGTGTTTCTGAGTGTGTAAACAGAGCTGAAGCTGAGCTCTGAGTGTTTGCTCGGGCCTGAAATGATGCACCACTGGCTCCCTCGACACCACCCTAGTTTCTGTTTGAGTCCTGCACCACAAATGAGGCACTCAACTTCCACATTTTTCAAACATGAGAACTACTGGTGCTGTGAAGTCTCACTTCCATTAAATAAGGCATGACTGTCACATGTCAAACTGGGGGCAAACACCAGGAGTTTCCAGCTGTCAGCTGAATAAATCCCAAAGGAACTGAGCAGATATTTTAAAGACCAGCGGTTTATAAATCGACAACAAATTAATTGACCAAAAAATCCCAAAACACCCCAACATTTGCTTAGCCCAGAATTTCAAATGTAAAGATTGGATGGTTTTCTTTGTCATATTTGATATTAACCCGAATATCTTTGGGTTTTGGACCGTTGGACACATAAAACATGACGTTTAAAGATATCAGTTTGGGTTGTTTGAAATTAATATTGTAATTTTCACCAATTTTATGACTTTTTTTTGAGACAAAATGACCAATTAATTGGAAAGTTGGTGGTAAAAACAGTTGACATTCACAGCCCCATAGTACAACCTGTGATAATATCTTCTTTACAAGCAAAAATGTAGCTTTGAAACTGTTTCCCAGGTAAAAGTATGCAAGTGTTATCAACAAGATGCTCTTAAAGTATCAAGTATCAAGTAGAAGTACTCATAATACAACCAATGACCCCTTCAAGTGTTTCTTTATTATGTTGTTGGATGGTAACTGCTGCTGCATTATATATAAGTAGCTTTTCACTGTTGTAGCTGTTTGAGCTGAGGCTTGATGAACTGTTTTAAATGCTGATGGTGAGTTTAATTTACAACAAGTCCAAAAACTAAAGATAGATACAAGAAGCAAATCCTCACATTTGGCAAAACAGACAAATTTTGGAATTGTTTTAGCTTGAAAAAATGACTAAAATGATCAGTGATGATAATAGTTTCAATCTTAATTGATCATCTCAGTATAGTTTCAGAATGAATGACAATGCATCATATTGTTAATGTTAAGTATTAATCTCTTGATATGTAAAATCAGTATAACAGTAAACAGTATTCCTCTCTGAAAAGGAAATTGAAAATTACCTCAACATTTAACTTTAGCACAATACTCAGTTACTTTCACTACTGTTCTGGTAAAGGCAGATGGCTGCCCACTCACAGCCTGGTTCTGCTCGAGGATTTCTGTCCGTTAAAAGGGAATTTTTCCTCTCAATCGTCACCAAAAAACTTCGCACATGATTGGAACTGTTGGGTCTTTATGTAATATTTTGAAAAGAGTACAGCCTGCTCTATTCTGGAAGTGCCTTCTGTTGGGTTTTGTTGCTATGTAAATAAAACTGACTTAACTTGGAACGGAAAGCAGAAGTTACAAGAGCGATGTTCTCGTCATTATTCTCCCAGTGGAATAAAACACTTACAGACGGGTCATAATACTCATCCACAAGCCATAATTGTTCTGCGAACGATCCAATAACACTCCAGTCAACAGACGCATAAATAACTTCCGCTCTAAAATCACCATCACTGCCTGGAACATCTGCGATGAGGCTGGCTCTCCTCCTCAGGCGGTATAGCTATCTGCATTATGGCACAGTTATGTAACTTAAAGAGGGTTAGTGGACCACATCTATGACAGCTGGTCTCATCATTGATTCGGCTTAAATGAGAATGATGTCATCTGTAATTTCTCTGAATTTATGTAATTCTGGCTGCAAAAATCACAATTATAACCTTGATATATTAATTATCTAAAATGCACAGCACATGGTGATTTCTGGAAATTGCATGGATTTAAATAGGAGAGGATTTGTCTTTTTTTCAAATCATGCAGTTTAAGGCCTTTTGTGTGGATGATCAGGATCACAAACTGCAGCTGCTTTAAGGCAGGAGCTCATAATGCAGCAGTCGTGACATACGTTTCTCCACGTCCTTTCAAAATAAAATCACTGCAGGGGAGACTTGTTGGGGGTGGGGGTGGTGGGGGGGGGCGTCCAAATCCAGCCTTTTAATAAGGTCTGCATACAGTGAAGATAACCGAGGAAGAGTGTGAGCAACTGTTGTTGTTGTTGTTCTCTCTTTAACAAATGACTTTTATCTCTTTGTGCGAGCGGTGATTACAGTCAGCTGACGTGTTGTTTTTTGTTTTTTTTTGAGACAAAGTGATGAAGAGGCGGCTGTGGAGGGGTGCGCTCACCTCCTCCTCCTCCTCCTCCATCCTCCTCCTCCTCCTCTGCGGTGGGCCCTCCTCGTCATCCCCCACCTTTTGTACACTCAGAATGTGGCTGCGGCGGAATCCCGTGACGTCACGCCCCCCCCCCTTCCCTCCCTCTCTGCAGTTTCCGTGGTTACGCCGGTGACGAAAAATGGGCGTCGCCCTCAGAGCACCACGTGTTCCGTATATATATGAACTGGCAGGCTCGCGCAGTGGACAGCGGCATTTGAGAGCGGCGCGCGGTCGGTTGGGCTCTGCGCGTGTGAACTAGGACACAGATACCTGACCGTTAGCGGACCAGAGAGGAGCTGGTTTTGTTTTTATTTTTATTTTATTTTTCTACGTGTTTACTTTGGATATCTTGTCTGTCACTCAACATGGCTGTGACCGAAGCTGGATGTGATCTTACTTACTGCAAAATGAGGGGAATTGTCGCCGTTGTCACCGGTGAGGGACAAAAAAAATGAAAATTTATTATCACAATTTATGACTTAATCCGCTCATGTGAATTAATAATGAGCCAAACTTAGCATATGTACAAAAAATGTGTTTGTTATTAAGCCAAACAGCCGCCAGGAGATGAACTGTACCAAATTGCAAGTGCTTCTTATTTAGATGTATTTCATAAATCGCTTTGAATTAAATGTTATGGGCAATAAATCTGCCATAACAACTTAAAAACTGCTTACTTGCGCTGTTGTATGATCTGGGATGGAAAATGCTTTGTTGGCAACCAGTGTTGGTATCTGAATGAGTGACCCAAGTGGTTGCATAACCTATAAGCCCGCAGCATTAGAGGTCTATGCAAAACACGCAAATCCACCCTATACAAGATGTGTTGAACTAAAAAACGGCGGATTACAGATAATTTCTTCTCTAATGAAAGAAAAAATGTTTTGCATCATATGTGGTGAATGATAACTGTGTTTGTTTGTGTTTATGTGTGATGCCGTCTCAAACCCTGATGTGAATATTTCCCTCTCTCCATGTACAGCTTTCATCAAGGAGAGAAAAATGGGGCTGAATGACTTCATCCAGAAGTTGGTTTCAACCCCACATATCTGCCAACAGTGAGTATTTTCATTCAAAATAAAGAGATATTCTGTTAGAAATAAATACTGGGTGGAAAATTGGCATGTAAATGTGGCACAAGGAGTATCTCTGGGCATCAGTGACTTCCTGGCTCTAGTATTTATTTCGGATAGTAAGTCCATTCATGATCAGGGTCCAATCCAATCAGCCACCTGAGTGCAGCAGGACATTCTGTGAACAGTTTAATCTGAGTCCAGGAAACCAGGGTAAGAATAGTCCTTTCATGAGGAGCCAGTTAACAACCTCTCCACTGCCTAATCACCTCTCAAATCCCCTCTGTCCCCTAGACGCAGATAAACCGGTTATTGCATGATACATGGCTGTCCCCATCACAGCGTCCTGACCTCCAGGCTGGGGTCTGGGCGCCGGGGGGAACACACCTGTAGGCGACACATGTCCCAGGTGCCCTGTAAGGAAAAGGGCCTCTGAGCTGGACCTCTGAGTCCTGCAGAGCCGTCTGAAACCTTTTGTCGAGGGTCAGCGGCTCAAGCTTTATCTCAGACAGTTTAGGCTGTTAGACCTTGATGAGCCTGACTTCAACTTGACCTGTCTGGATGTTTCAGACAATCATAAACAAAAGATTTAACTGAGCAACAAAACTCAAATGTAGTCAGAATTTTGAATCCTTACGTCTAAATAACATTAATAAAAAGCTATATTATAAAATCGAGGTAGATGTAAAAATGCTTCTTGTAACCAGCTGTTTATTTTTTTTACAGTGTTGAAGTAAACAACTTCCTGAAGATCGATGAGAATCAAAATGAGGAGGTTGAAAATGATGAACTTCCTGATAGCCCGGTAAGCAGGAACTGTTTACTGACTGTATGACTAATTTTCTTTCTGAGGAGTGACATTGTATTTATAATTCCCCTCATCTCTTATCTTTCAACAGTGCCTAAATTCAAGAAGCTCACTGGCTGAGGACACTCAGTAAGTAGCCTTAAAAAATGTCACTATTCTTATCAAAGACAGCAACAGTTTTGTAAAATTTTTGTGTGTAAATAAAAAAACCTAACAGTCTGTTTGTTTCTCTTCATCAGAACCAAACCTTGTGATTTTGACTACCTCAAAATCATCGGCAAAGGCAGCTTTGGAAAGGTGAGTCTGTTCAATTTCTTTCCAAATAAGTATTTATTATCATATTTCCTTATTATGTTTCACTGATGCAAATATTTGCTCTGCAACAGGTTCTGCTGGCTCGACACAAGGAGTCCACCAAATACTACGCTGTCAAAGTGCTACAGAAGAAAATTATCATGAAGAAGAAGGAGGTGAGTCATAGATAAATTACCATAAATACACATCGACCCACATTCCCTCTGTGTCAAAGTGATGAACGCAGCATTGTATTAACTTCTCTGTGTTCCCTCCAGCAAAAGCATATCATGGCCGAGCGAAGTGTGCTGATGAAGAACATCAAGCATCCCTTCCTCGTTGGGCTTCACTACTCCTTCCAGACTACTGACAAGCTGTACTTTGTCCTTGACTATGTCAACGGTGGAGAGGTGAGTGCAAACCTCTCAACACAGAGACATCAAACACAGACCAGAATCAGGTCGCAATGTCAAAGTGTGTTTTCAGTCTTTTTTGACACAAGTCTGTTTTCTTTCCAGCTGTTCTACCATCTTCAGAGAGAGAGGATCTTCCTGGAGCCCAGAGCCAGGTTCTACGCTGCTGAAATTGCAAGTGCACTTGGCTACCTCCACTCCCTGCACATTGTGTACAGGTAATGAGCGATCCCACAATGCCCCCTAGTGGACAATAGTTAACATGATCTGTGCTGAACTTAAGGAGCACAGGAGTAACTTTGAAGCATTGTCATTTTTTGTAAAAGCCTTCTACTTCTTTCTTTCTTCACAGGGACCTGAAGCCCGAGAACATCTTGTTAGACTCACAGGGCCACATTGTGCTCACAGACTTTGGTCTCTGCAAAGAAGGTCTAGAGCCCAACGGCACAACAACAACCTTCTGTGGAACACCTGAGGTACAAAACAAAACTCTAGACTTTGATGAATATTTATTATAATAAACACCGGAAACCGACCAAGGACATAGTACTGTTAATTATTAGACATGGATTGACTTTTTCTTGTTATTTTCCTAACAGTACTTGGCCCCTGAGGTTCTCCAGAAGCAGGCGTACGACCGCACAGTTGACTGGTGGTGTCTGGGGTCGGTGCTCTATGAGATGCTTTATGGACTTGTAAGTATATTTTGTGACTTTATAATTCTTGATGCAGCTGTTCTGCTTGTTCACGTACTTAATAAACTTATTTCTTTGTCGTTGCTTTTGCTTTACAGCCTCCATTCTACAGCCGCAACACAGCTGAGATGTACAACAACATCCTGCACAAGTCTCCTGTGCTGAAGCCCAACGTGTCAAACGCAGGCAGGGAGCTGCTGGAGGGGCTCCTGCAGAAGGACCGCACCAAGAGGCTGGGAGTGAAGGATGATTTTGTAAGTGTGCACAGTCGACCATTAGCACACAAAACATAACAGTAAGAGCTGTAATGATCTGAGAAGCTTGTTTGCTATCAGTCTGCTCATTAAAATTTTATTTTGCCCTCCAGCTTGAACTCAAGTACCATTCCTTCTTCTCTCCAATCAACTGGGAGGACCTGATGGCCAAGAAGATCACACCTCCATTCATCCCCTCAGTGGTAAGTTCTACTCAAGACTAAAACCGATGAATATTCATTATTGAGTCAGCATTTTTGTAGCATCTCATCCAGTCTGTGCGGTCAGGTCACAGTAATTCAAAACACTGAACAGCAACAAATCGTTCCAGCTGCTGAAACTAGTGAATGTTTGGTGTTTTTATGCATGATCAATGGCTTTAACAGTCAATTAATTACCAAATTAAAGTGGAGCAATGTGTTACAATGAACATCTATTAGTGTTTTGACATATTTTATTGACCACATGTCTAATTTTCTGTCCTTGGATTCACAGAGTGGTCCCACTGACCTCCGACACTTCGATCCAGAGTTCACCCACCTGCCTGTGTCCTCCTCCCTGTGCACCGACGCCCCGACTGTGACCAGCAGCGTGAAGGAAGCAGCCGGAGCTTTTCCAGGCTTCTCTTACGGGCCTCCAGCAGATCACTCCTTCATGTGAGCGCCGACATCACTGCCCCTCTTTCCGAGGAACTCACAGGAACCAGGATAAAAGCTCTGGACCGAGAGAGTCTTATTTTGTGGGACCACACCGGAGCAGCCTGTAGGGGGGGACGTTACACAACCTGATAAGAGGATTTAACTGACAAAATGGACATGAATACTGGGGGGACAGATCTTGAGGGGTCTTGTGCATGAAAATTGTAAAGAGACGGGGACTCATGTTACAGCACCACTGGCCCTTCTGTTCTGCCTCAACCACCCAAAATTATAACATATGCGTGCCAAGTATGGATGCACTATGGGGTCATAAAACACCTCCCTCTGCTTGGGGGCTCTGGACCTCACAGCCACTGGTGAAGTGATATGAAGAGAAGTGCCTGAGGTTTTCAAAAGGCAGTTTGGATGGCGGCAACAGCATCATCAAAACAAACAAAAAAAAATGTTTTACTAGTTCTGGCTTTTGATCTGAGCACAAGCTGTTAAGGGTGATGCCTTCATTACATGTCTACAAATGTTGAAACTGTTTCAAGGTTCACAATGCATTGTTGTTTTCATTTAAATGCTCTATTGCACTTGAGGAAACAAAGGTTAAGAAAAGTGAAACATACTGCTTTTAGCATCAGCAACTTTGGATCAAACAGCTGCATATCTTTACTCTTTTATTTTCATATCTGTAGTCTGGATAAAGCAAAAGGAAATGGTGGCATTTCAATAGTGTACCCTAATAGTGATACTTGGACCAAACTGTTGAATACTGTATGCTTTAACACAAACACTTTTTTTGACCAGTTTACCCTCATAAACTGAAGATTTACTTAAAAGTCTTATTGTACTGTATAGAAAAGAGACAGTTACATATTTTTTTTGCAAAACCAAAAGGTTTTCCATGTTTTAATAATAACCCCGTATACATATATAAATATAAATATTTATGAATAGATCAAATGACAATTATAATATGCTGTCTGGCAATATATTTTAATTTTCTTTTTTCAACTTCTTTTCATTTACAAACAGTGACTGTGTTAATATATATCTGCTGTCTGCAAACTCAATGAAAAACTTCTCTTATTTAACAAGAGAGTGTGGTAGAGAGTTCAACCAGCAATAACAGGCCCTTATTAATGATAGCACATACTGTATATCAGTCTTTTATCAGATTTAAGTGATTGCTGTTTTAATGCAAACACTCCAGAAAAACTATACAACATGTGACTACAAATGTTTTTGTATAAATGCATCATGTAGAGAAGAACTGTGAATGTCTTGTGCCTGTCCAAGGCGGCCTGATCCATATATACTGTATGTACATATCTCTTTTCCCTTTACCTTGGGCCCCTTTTCTAGAAAATAATCTGTGTAAGGAAGTGCTTAATTACTTTGAAGAAGAACCTCTAGGTGGAGCAGTTGCTGACGCACTGGTAATATAACATGGTTCTGGAAAGTGCAATAAAATCTTGTTAACTGAACAAAATGCTATTATTTTATCTCTATTAGGATAAGTTTAAGCTGTAATTTATGATCTGATACGCATTAAGTTATTAAGAGAGGATCTTAACGTAAACAGAGATTGTTCATGACTTTTTTTGCCCCATTAATTCTACATATTCAAGACATTTGCATACAGAGAGTGCATCTTCAAGCCTGCTGAAAAAAAATAAGGCAACACACAGTTCTAGATCATTTTCTTCCATTTTTGGAAGCTTTATATTTCTGTTTTGTATTTTTTATGTATATTTATTTTCATGCCACTGCTACTGTGTAAAGAGGATAAATTACATGATCAACTGAAATGCAGAAATGTAATCTGTGTCTGAAATGGCAAATAAAATTACTAAATTCAAAGGAAGTGTGATGCTTTTTTGTGATTCTATTGCTACTAACACATAATAATTACAATTTTATATGATTCAGTAACACATTGTTATTAGTCAAGTAACTAACAATTATTTCACGATCTTCCAAAAACTTTGTAAACTGATCAAATAATCACTTCTGCTGTAAAAAAAAAGACAGAAAGTAGTAAAAAATTGTACTCAGCAAATAATAAGAACCAAAGCCGCATTTTTATATGTCCGAGCCTACTTTGTCCAGTCCCAAATCAAAGATGTTCAGTTTATTATCATGTAAGACAAAGAAAGGTATGAAAATCCACTGACAAACTTGAGGCAGATAATTGTTCAATCATCAAAATAGTTGCTGATTTCCTAAACTGTATTTAAGGGAGCTGATCTACAATTATTTTTTTAATCAAAATTTCTTATTCTGGTCCTAAGAAAAGGGTAATTATTTAAAGTAAGCCTACTTCATACAATTGAAATCCAAAATTTCCCTAATTTAAGTGTTAAACTTGAACTTAGCTAGCTTTATATTAGCTACAGTAAATAAACAAACTTCTATTTTCTCACGTTTTAAGTGTTGTTTCACATAGACAGGCATTAACTTTAAGTAAAACACCGTGCGACAAAGCTGACAGCATTTAACAAGTGGGTTCATCTGTTTAAATAACAAATGTTTGCAGTTTTGTCTGTCACCTGTGTTGATATACCGCCACACCTGTCGTCTCCCGTCGCGCCAAAGCACTACTGTGAATGAGCATCACGCACATGCGCAGTAGAGCCAGCGGGGAAAACTTCCTGCAAAATAGTGCTCCCTAACAACAGACAAAGCTTGGCACTGTGGATTCAGTAGAAGATGCTTTAATAAAAGCGTTTCTCATTCAGTCCTTCAATGGTAAGACTAATATTGACAATATTGGTTTGTCAGGAATGTTTGTCGAGCGTTAGTTTTGCGGTTGGAGGCAGCGGGAGTGAGATGGGTTCACACGATGCCTTTTCAATGGCTGCTGGTACCGACTAATTTCTGGCACTAAAAACTTTAATGCTTGGGCCAAACTAAGTAAATAACCGACATTTTTGTTATTTGGCTACCGCGAACTGTACATAAGGTAGCTCGCATGCATGCAAAATCGATAGTGGGTGGCGTGTTTGTAATGATACTGATAGTGAATCGTCTTAGTGCAATGATTGCCTGCTAATGTTGGCAAGCTAACGTCCCCGCTGAAGGCTAACGTGGTGGCGTCTAAATGCTGGGGTGTTACGCTTCATTAGTGCTGTGAGTGATGAGAGTGTGCATATGATTTCTATGTTAGCTAGCAGTCCGTGCTCATCTTCATGTGGCGATTGTGCAGTTTATGGGTCAGTAATTGATTATTTAAGCTCAAGAGAAGGGCGATACTATTTTCCAGGAATTAGTCAGATGTCAGACATCAGCTCTGAACTGCTAACGGCTTGGATTTTTGCTGGATTCAGTTAGCGTAATTGGTAGTCGGCACATATTTGCAGATGACCTGGATATAAACTGTGCCAGGATTTCTGCCAAATGGTGTTAAATTTTTTGTGTGCAAAACAAATAAAACTGGAAACAATAGTGGTAACGTTATATCAACCAAAGGTGCTGAAAGTATTTAAAGAGCACAAATTCTTATCTATGCACAGTTTAGCCAGTCTGTGAGTGAGCAGATCGTAAATACAGATGGTGTTATCTGTCCATGTTATTAATGTGTAATTAGCCAAAAATAAGTTGTGATTTTCATTTTTA
>JAPZDZ010000008.1:3936738-3952313 GCA_029783805.1 Acanthurus tennentii | reverse complement strand
TAAAGCTGCATGTAAACACAAAGACTCCGAACAAAACACAGTCTGTCGCAGCTTCAAACACACGTCAAACAAACCGCTCTCTCTCTCAAACACACACCTTGTTCAAACAGCCGTCTCTCTCACTCTCTCTCACTCACACACACACACACACACACTCTCTCACACACACACACACACACACACATTTCACTCAAGCACACACCAAAAGGTCTCTCTCTCTTTCTCTCTCTCACACACACACACACACACACTCTCTCTCACACACACACACGCGAACAACATTCTCCAAACTTTTTTGGTTTTGCTTCAATGTGAATCCTGAAATAATTGAAGGAAAAAAAAAATTCTACCTCCTCCTCCAACCATGAAGCAAAGTATTTTCTTTTTTTGTATAATTGTAAACGACTAGTGTAAACAATGAATCATTTACAATTTTTTTTTTGTTTCCTCAAAATGATTCATAACACCTCGTATTAAAGATTGCCCTAGTGGAAAATGGATCGAGTTGCTGAAAACAAATCATAGCACTCTGATCGTCCGTCACTCAAACATGGAACCGGTTCCAGAGGATCACAGTGCTTCAACGCTTTCCAGAAACTCTCTCCTGCAGAACTAAAGCTCTCTCTGGCACTTAAAGCACAAAGCAAACAAGGTATTCTATGTACTTTTTGAGAGGGAAAAAAAACAACTTTAAATCAAAGCTTTTGTCTTTGCTTTAAGTACCAGAGAGAAGGAAAAAATTCAAGACGCCCACAGAGCATCTGATAACACTTGGCTTCTGCAAACCCACCCAAAAATAAACCTCCAGAAGTTACCCAGTGCTAAAGCCTCACAGTCCCCCCCCTCTTCAAACTGCTTTAAGCAACATCAAAAAATAAATTTTAAAAAGCAAAAATACTTTCTTTTTTATGTCTTTTTTTTAAGCATTTCTGACGCTCTGTAAGGGGAGGACAAAAACAAAGAAGTCACAGCTGCCTGTTCAAAGATGCTACAATTTTGCTTTCAAACACAGAGCCCACCCGTCGCACCCACTTCTGTCGCTGCAGAGAGAAAACTGACATTTGTTTTTAAATTGTATTCGTAGTTCAATTGAATGTTTACGTGGTCCTTTATAGACTGAGCAGGTTTCATCACTCTGTGGTCCATGAAACCATCTTAAGCAGAGCCTGAAGAGGAGCTTCTGATGCAACAGCGGCGATAAAAATGATAGCTGTTGAATATACTTAAGAGCTTGGCATTCAAACATTGGGCCATGGAGAGTTCACATTGGCAACGAATACATTCACCAACTACAATTTATCATTATGGGGCTTTAAAAAAAAAAAAAAGAAGAAAGAAAGAAAAGTTTGACCTTGGGGTTTTCAAAAATTAATTCCACTTTGTGTTTCCACAGTTTAACTGAATGTGAAGCAGTTGGGGGAAAGAAAAGAAAATTCAAATTATTGTTTTGCACCAACTTCCAAAAGAAAAGAAGAAAAGAAAAAGGAACTAATTTTCTCTTTGGACCCGTCGATACTCAATTATATTTAATAAGCTTGGTTATGACAAATGTGGCTATCAAAACTGCTCTGAACCGGTCGTTGATGCATTAGTCCGGTGCTGTAGCTGCGTGTAGGAGAGGTTTTCATCAGCCACGGTGGCTGGTGAGTTTACAGTGTTCACCAGCCAAATATGATTTTTTTTTTTTTTTATCTAAAAGAAACTCCAGACAACAGCTGTCTGCAGGATTACTCGCCAGCAACAGCAGCCATAATGTGACAGCATGAGGCTGTTATTCATTTCCCATGCCATTTTGTGTGGTGGCAGGCTAACGTCCATGAATCAGTATGGGGGCTTGTGTCTTTAGCCGACTTCTCGTCTTAACTCTGCTCATGTATTATTCATTGCAATCGGGAGAAACAGTCACCCAGTATTTAAATAAAGCTGCCCTTTTTTTATTGCAACGTTCACATTAAAAATAAACGTTCACATTCAGGATGTTTTGTTTTTTTTTAAGGAGTTTGAGCCGTGAGCATGTGACTGTGTGTTTGCATGTGTGTGATGTCTTTTGCTGTTGCATAATGGATGTTTAAATAAACTCAGGTTACGATTAAGTTCATGTCATTTGTGCTCGTACTCATGCTGCCTGACAGACGACAGCAGGCTATGAATGGATGAGTGCACATGGGAGTAAGTAAGGCACTTAAGTGACAACAACAGTGTAAGTGGACAGAACGATGGCTGGTGTAAGTGCACCACTGCAACAATGAGAGAGGCCAACCCTGCTGCTGGCAATGAAAACAGTCTCCGAGGACGACTGGTCTGAAGCAGCTTTGATACTCACTCGCTCTGCAGTCTAACCAAGATAAATTTTAGAGAAAATACTCTAAGCTCATTTGCAGGATGCATGGTCCGTTCTGAGTTTGGTGCAAAACAATATTGTTGAACTTTCGAATTTAATTAAATAAAAGAATGAGGCAGCTCTTTGAGGACAACCTAAAGAGGGGAAAAAAAAAAAAAGCCTTCACATCCATTTGATAGGCTCTGAAAATGCGTGAGAAAATGTGAAACTGAAGAGTTGCCTGAAGCCTGTGTGCAAGCGCTGATGTCTGTGCAAAGCCTGGTGTGTCCGACTGTCCTGCAGGGGAGATGAAACTCACGTTAAGAGGACGAGTCTCACAGTTTTCAGACGATAAAAGTCTGAACATTATTTTAAAAGCATGTCACCTGTTTTAGGTGCTGTCCTGTTGTCCTGGTTTCTCCTGAGCCTCCTCTGCATCACAGTCGGCGCCGGACGAGTGGTACTCGGCCACGTACAGGCTCTTGTCGATGCTGCCTGGAATGGGTTTGATGTCGGTCACCAGCTGGTCTTCGATGGCCTTCAGGTTGAATCGGTCCTCTGATGTGATGAGGTTGATGGCCAGGCCCAGGTGACCAAACCTCCCTGAGAGTCAGAGAGCAAATTTAAGACACAAATTCACTACAGTCCCATTTTCAGATGCACTGCAATCCTAAACATTAATTTTCTCTGCCTTCCACTTTATTGATAGTTCATATATGCCTAAATACATGAAGTATTGATACACCAACACCTCCTGCTTACCTGATCTCCCAATACGATGGAGGTAAGTCTCAGCATTCTTGGGAAAGTCGAAGTTGATGACGACATTAACAGCCTGGATGTCAATACCTCTGGTGAAGAGATCTAATTAAGGACAACAGAGAATTAGATTTCAACCAGGGCTGTGAGCATCTGGAAAACATCAGAGGTTTAGTTTTGAAATGTGAGTGTGCAGCAGAAACTCACCAGTGCAGACCAGGTTTCTGCAAAGTCCATTTCTGAAGTCGTGGAACACACGGTTTCTATATTCCTGAAAACAAATGAGACATAGATTTGTTAAAAAGGAACACAAAGACTCAACGCAAACATGAGTGTTAATAATGTAATGAGCATTACAGATTTTAAATGTCATTTTTTAAAAGTACAGAAACAAGAAACGGGGTGAGAGTGGACGAAATACAAGTAAGGACCCCTAAACTTCCACATTTTCATTTTAATGTTTATGATACATATGTCTACAAATGTCTTCATTTTAATTAAGTATTTAAATTTTTGTACAATATATAAAAGGTCATAATACATATATCTAGTTTTTAAGATTTCTTTTGGGAATTTTATCTGCACTGGATAACCACTCACTAAGCAGATTCACCTCCAAACTAATTTTAAATTTACTTATATCAAATTTGAACGGTAGAGATCTGAAAATACTAAAAAGGCATAAAGGCAAATGAGCCTCATCCTCACCTGCATCATCTTGGCATGGATGTAGAAACAGGAGTAACCCAGCTGAGTGATCTTCTTGGCCAGGAGCTCCACCCTCTGAGTGGAGTTACAGAAGATAATCGACTGGTTGATCTGAAGCTGTCAAAGGAGAGAGAGGAAAAAAAGAGGTTTCAACCAAACACTAAAACCTTGTATTCTTCTCTCTGATTGTGATCAAACTCCTCAGTTGACCAATATACTGTTGAAAAGAGGAATTAGAGCAGGATGTTGTGATGTTTGCAGATGAACAAACTGGGTTTGTCAACAACTTACAAAGCACTGCTGCACTGTTTGATATAAAACACATGAGGCTAAAAACATTTTGCACCGTTGAACTATGAAAAGCTGTGCCTTTGTGTAAAATGGATTGCAGGTAATATGGAGTTAGTCAGTTACCCTGGAGAACAGTGTGTTGAGGCAGTGGACTTTCTGCCTCTCAGTGACGTAGGCGTAGTACTGAGTAATGCCCTTCAGAGTCAGTTCCTCCATCAGGTTTATCTCATAGGGCTTCTGAAGGTGCTTGGCCTACAGCAAGGACAGAGAAAATATAGTTTAGAGAGAGCAGTTTTAAAACCTGGACAGCAAGCAGAGAGAGGAGGCTGAAATGTGTAGCCATTTGTTTGATTTGTTGCTGTCAGTTTTAATTTTTTTGTGTAGTACTGGCTTTAGTTTACTTAAAATCACAACATGTGTTTTCTGCATCATTTTGTTCCAAAGGACGTTGTAAAACAAATTAAAAAACTAAATCAAATCCTGTGACAGTAAGCTGAGCTGCTGTAGACTGAGACAGTCCAGGAAAAAGTACACAGCAGACCAACACAAACAGATCTGCGCGCAGTGTGAGAACAGCTTGGTTGGCAGTGTGAACCAAGCAGTGCCAAGTGGCTCCGAGCCATCGGGTTGGCCGAGTGATTGTTGTGCAGCAATTAGCCGACTGCTCACCATGAACTTCTGCACGCTGATGGGGAAGGTTGCAGAGTAGAGCAGGATCTGCCTGTTCTTTGCCAGGAAGCTGATGATATCCTCGATGAGCACAACAAAATCCTGAGACAGTAGCTTATCAGCCTGAGAGGAAACAAAGACATTTTATTATGAGAGCAAGCAACGACAAAAGACCTTAATGAACATGCAATGACAGACTTGAAGAAAACCCTGCAGGCATGAGATGCATTGACACTATACACTTCTTTGTATTTTTTATTGGTTTTACTGATGTTTACCTCATCCATCACCATCATCTGGACTCTATCCACCTTTGCCACTCCCTTCTTGATCAGGTCCAGGATCCTCCCAGGTGTGGCAATAACAACATGCACTGATGTGAAAAAATAAGAGTGAATTAGTTACAAAAATGATGAACAACTGAAATATTACATTTTTTTGTTTATTCTCTTCTGTTTACACCATCAACATGACTAAAATATCAGATATTCATGTTTAAAAATAATCAGAAAAGGTGAAAACTGACCTCTTTAAGTCAACATGCAGACTAGACTATGAAATTTATTAGCATGTGGCACAAAATGTATCATGGGTAGCGCCCCTTTTTGGACAAAGTGTAGGGAAGTAGGTCAGTGAGCTTCACTGTGGATTCTTACCGGTTTCATCCAGGCGCATGATGTCATCTCGCAGGTTGGTGCCCCCGGTGGTGGCCATGATTTTGACCCCTCCCAGGTGTTTGCTGATCTGGATGGAGATCTGGCTCACCTGCAGCGCTAGCTCACGGGTGGGCACCATGACAAGTGCTGGAATTAAAAAAAAAAAACCACACAAGATAAATTATTTCACAGAAGCAAATGTAGCATGAGTGTGGCAGCAACAGGAAGAAACAATTTAAAGAGTAAAGAAAAACATATTTGAAGAAACGCTGTGAGAGTACAGATAGGGACAAGAGATGAGACCTGAGAGAAGAAAAATGAGCTTGATGACTGAAGGGCACAGTGGGGTTGATGATAATGGGTTTGGAGCTTCCATCAGGAAGGTGACTGAATAAAACTACAGGCGGTGTCTCACCCTGTATGTGGTCCTTTTTCAGGTCTATTCTCTCCAGCAGTGGTATGAGATAAGCTCCGCTCTTCCCTGTTCCGTTCTTAGCTCGAGCCAGAATATCTCGTCCAGACAGGGCGATGGGAATGCTCTCCTCCTGCAATGAAATAAAAATGATTTCCTCCCTCATTCTGTGGCAATACTGATGTAGAAAAACTTAACCATAGTATTGCAACATTTCTCTCATCTACATAATAATCTCTGCTCTCCACCACTGACATTACTTAACTGACTGCAGTTTCTGTATTAAATATTGGCAAACACTGATTGAAAACACACTTCAGCAGAGTTATTATGAGCAAAATAAAGTTTCTTTTTGGTTGCCAGACTCCTCAAGACAATAACCATGGGACATCCTGGTAACCTTGTTCAGTTGCACAACATGAAACTGCAACATTGCTTTTGATTACACAAAGATTATGGTCTTTTAGTGACCTTTGTCTCTCTCTATTGCATCCCATCTCTCTTTTATAGCCAACTCAAGTATATTTAAATTGGTGAACATGAACAAAACTCAACAAAAAACAGGTACTACCATTACCAAACAGTAATACCATTATATATCAGTTCACATTGGATTTATCTGCTCAGAAGAGTAAATCTGGAAAAAGTGGACCATACCTGGATAGGGGAAGGTTTCTCCCAACCCATCTCAAAGATACCCATCAGGAGTTCTCTTTTGAGACAGTAATCTTCAAATTCATTCCCCTTAGTGGACGTCACATCCTACAGTAAACACAGAAAGGTTAAGATGACAGTAGAAAAGTAGTTTAAACCAAAATGAGACTAGAAAACTTGTAAAAGTTTGACTCACTGAGGTTTTGACCCTGTTGTCTTTGGGAGGGAGCTTTAGGCTCTTTTTCCAGTCATCTCCAAACTTGATGCCTCCTCCGTCCTGAGAGGCGCTGCCTGCTATCTGGGTTGCACCCAAAGCCTTTCCTTGAGTTGTGGGTGCTGGCTGGACTGAAGCTGGTTTGGTCTGTCCTCTGAGCTGCCCGTTCTGCTTGTTCAGTCCCATGACGACTGGGCCAACGTTTTCTGTTCTGGCAGTTGCCATTTTTCCTGTTTTCCTTGTCTTTGTTTTTTTTCTTCAAAGTATTAGATTTTTGCCTCTTAGGTTTTTCTTTTTAAAAATCCTCTTCAAAAGTAAAAAAGTTTAATAAAGCATTAACAAACAATATTCTCTATTCTTTTTAGTCCAAAGCTTTCACAACAGAAGTCAATTTGTCGTATTTACATATACACATGTACGTGCAGTTCGGTCCCCCTTCAACAACAGAGTGACTGACGTACAAGAACAACAAAAAAACACGTTTTTACACAAGAGCTCTTCAAAATGAAGAGAAATTTGCATTCATATGCATGAATATGCTTGCTCACAATATAGAAAAATTATATGTGAACAAGTATCAAAGCAGTTCAAGTCCTGAAATAGAACAACTAAGGCAATCTGAACTTGGGGAACAGCTTCTTCAATATAATCTTAGTTAAAGACTTAGATTCTGTTTCTAAATTGAACAATGCTTCCTGTTTCCTTTGAGTCCATAAGAATTGCTCAATATCCCTGTTCTTGAAAAAAAAGATGTCCAACTTTGTACAAGTATTTTCCCCCAAAATCATATAGTTTATAATGCTCTCCGTTTATTCCACTGTGTGGATAAGTGTTTCTCCAAGTGTGAGAAAAACTGAATCCTGAAATCACAAATCATACGAGGGGTATCTAGTCCAAAGCTAAAATGCTTTCCACCCCTCTGAGTTCTCAGTGTGCGTTTCCTTTCTCCTCCAGGTGTTCCACCCTCTCTCCCCGGACACCACAGGTCTTCAGGTCGCTGTGTGAAGTGTAGCCGTGATCAACCTCCTATGTCCTCGATGTCAGCCAAAAACTCAATCTTACCACCTAGAAAATATAATAAATAAAAAATATCAATTGTATGTTTTTAAAATAAACCTTGTGCAGCTTACCAATCACTCAGGCAATCAAGCGAAAATGGACTCCAATTGCCAATTCCAGTTAATCTGATAAAAAGTACTCAACCTCTCTTGATCATGTCTACTGGAATGCAAGATTTAAACAATTCTCTGCTGTGAATTACATTCATTAATTGAAAACTATGATCTTTATCTGGTTAATGAAATTAATAAGGGCTTCATTGACTGATATAAGTATCAACCGAAATATTGGTCACTGTCCCTGATGCATTCTTTAAATAATTGTGTAGTATTGAAATTAATTTCTTAAAACTCAATACCTGATGTATTTTACTAATATTATTCGGTTTATCTCAAAGAAAGACTGTAATTACTTAAAATTGCAAAGCCAGCATAGGTAGCAACAACTTTCACATTTATTTGATCATCAATATAGTTTCCCTTTCTAGCAGCAACCTGTCAACTTTCTAATAATTGAAGCCCTAATTGCGCTGATTTTTTCTTATCTTTACCCACTTTGTAACCTCGAACATCAGGTTATTAACAGGTGACAAAAGCAGTTGCAATACATCACTCTTTGACTCTGGTTACTTTATGATCACGGCAAACTGTTTGAGCTAGTTAAATATGAAGCGATAAGCACACTAATAGTTGAAACTTAAAAAGCAAATAGTACCACACTTGACTTCATAGCAGTGACCGGCTTTAACAGCTAATTCGCTAAATGGTTTTGTTTAAGACTACACAGGTGAACTTGCCAGGTGGCAGTCTTCTGAGACCGATTAGCGAAGTTCAAACCGCCAAGTTTTAATAGATATTAAAGACTGGCCTACACAAAAAAAACTATTCATTAAGTTGGGAGAAATTTCACAATTAAAGATTAAATCGATTATCAGAAACTAGTGTCAATGCTAACTTTTCGTCAACTGCTACTTTACTTTAGCCAACTTCGCTAACTGTTACAAACTGTCGGCTCGTGCTTCAACCGTTCAGTTTCCATTCAGATACAAGTCAATTCACTTTTTTTTAATCTAGATTTTGTAGATATTTTCTGTAAAACAATTCATATAAACCCTAAATAGTTGAAGAACCGCCGTAGCAGTTACGGATTTCAGTCATCTTCCTTTGTGTATCAGTAGCTTAACTATGTCCTGCGTCTCTAGAGAGACAACATTAGCAACGTCAGGCTACTGAGTTAAAGCAAAGCAGCTCGAAGCTAACTAACCGCTAAGCTGTTGCAATAACGTCACTCGCATTTTAGACTTCTGGTAAACTTTTATTGGTGAGGACGATGATATAAGTCTAAAATTTTAACAACAAAAGCACTGCACCATCTTACCGTTACGTCCTTTGTTATTTAATCTTTAACGTTACATGGCGCAATCAACCAGCTAGTTAGCCTCAAGGCTAATTTTGCACAAATAACTCCACTCGCAAACGGTAGCTTAATGCTAGCCAGCTCACAACAACTCGAAGGTTTTTAACGTAAACTTAACGGTTCATTGTCAACGCAAACCTACCTTAGTTTCACAAGGAATATTCGGTGTGCGGTTGATCAACTACTTTGTTTAGAATTCGCTTTTATAACTGAATTTTACTTGAAATAAATCGTCTCTATTGTGTTTCTTCTTCCTTTAAATCAACATGGTCGCCCTCTTCTTCGTCTACTCGCCCTCGGAGCCTCGCGCCTGTTTATTACACGTGAGATTCCACGACGCTACTGCCACCTGCTGTCATGTTATGATACTGCCGCGAGAAGACCACAGATTGTAATGTACTGTCAAAGGAAATATAATAAAACACTGAAAAAGAAATGCAGACTTGATTTCAGTTAAGATTGGTTATTAAGCTTAAGTGAGTTCGACTGTATGCCATCTGATTTTTGATTATAATGCAAAAATTAATGATGTTTGTAGCAGAAAAAATATCTAAACTCTTGCGTAGTTTGGAAAACAGACAGTGGATTAAATTTAAGACAGTTTGTGCTCATTGCCTGCAATGATGTGTAATAATCACTGTTAAAAAATTATCTACAGTCAACGAAGTCATGAACTAGTAGTAGAGATGTTCTCATATAATATAGAGTAAGTGTTGACATGAAATGAACAGCAGAAGCAGACAGGTTTCATCCTCCCTTTGCAAAAGGACTTTCAGCAGGTTCCCTTGTAAATAATTTTGAAGCAATCATAAATATCATAAAACAAGTGCTTTTTAAACTTTTTTTGTACATATGAACTCCAAAACACAGGTTTGAATTGTTTTTGTGTCCTCAGATACAATATTTGGAGTCAGAATTACCTTCAGGCAGGTCTAATTATAACAGGGCTTAGTCTTGCAAGGGTAGTTATTTATTTATAACAGCTCCAACTTCAGCAGGGTAGTTTATAGTTAAACTTTAATAATGACCATCTGAACAGCAATTTCTGGTGCAACTAACAACAAACAAATAGTTCATTTCACAAAGACTTAAACTCTGACAAAATGCTCAAGAGACAAAAATAAACGTAAGTGTCGTTAGGTGCTAAATTGACACAAAGTTTGTGTCTGGCCAGATTATCGTATTTAAGACAAATTAAACGTTCAGATCCCAACTTGGTCACACAAACTTGAAAGAGATAAATTTTAAAATGCACTCATCTTGACATCTGCAGTCAGAGTATTTAAATCATAAGGGGACTTTTCACCTGGAACTACTTCTGCTGACTACTCGCAGGTGCAGCAACAAAAATAAAGCTTTCCCTCCTCTTACACAACTTTTGCACAGATACAATGCATTTGTTTTTTTAAGGCAGCTCTGGGTGGCTCCGCATACAAAGACCAGATACTGTTTGGCTGCCTGCAGGAGCGTAGCTGCTGGGCTGGGTGAAGTTAGATCAGCATGATGTCATAGGTAAAGGTGTACATGTTGTACTCAGGGTGGCAGAAGACGACAGTAAGAGCAAAAAACCGCTGATGGCTGTCCTTGCAGGTGTATTATGGTCTATTGTGGTGCTAATCTGGGTATGAAAAATTTTGCAATTTGGTCATTTTTCAGTATAACATGTATTATAAGCTTGTGTAAAGCAGTGACAACAATCATTTACCACTTAAAACACAGAGATTTTTTTAAAAACACTACATAACACATGCTAAAATGGCCACTGTTTACATAAAGGCTGATGAAATTACATAACTTCTGATTTAAATATAAAATATTATTGGGTTTAAGAGTTTTATCTCGCTGCATAAAAAACTTGCTAACACAGGAGAAAAGACTCAAACAAGTCATAGTAAAGCAGCATGTTCTTTTTTTTAATCCACCATTTAACAGAATGTGTCCAAAAGCTTCAAATATGCACAAACAATCCTTGCAGTTTGGATTTATGTCCAACTTTAAATAAAACAACACAGTGTTAAATATTATATTAAGAAATAAATTACAGCATAACAAGTTACTTTCACACCCACTACCACATACTGCTGGTAAATACAATGAGAAGGCCTCCTCATCATGTTGTAAACACGTGACAAACTGGCAAAACCAGTTAATCCAGTATATAATAATAATACAGTGCATCTGAAACGTGTTTTGGTTGCAAGTAAACCTTGAATCCTAATTAGTTTGGGAACGTAGGCGGAGCTTTTCTTTGTACACTATGTAAATAAAACAGCACTTCAAAATTCAAGGCACAATAGCTCCCAATACTGACAATATAACAGTAAAGAAATTACTGAGGGCTGGTTATGGTGAAGTTTCTGTCAGTCTGTTATGTGCATTTGACCTGGATCTTTAGTGTGTAACTCTTGGTAGAAAAATACTAATTAATAATAATAATACTAATTATTTCCTTTATTGTCATCCCTTAAGATTATTATAGAGCTGGTTGAGGAAAGTTTTAGTATTAGAAAGTATTAGTTCTCTTTATTATTGTTGCCTACAGAGAACATTATTGTGCAGTTAAGATGTAAACTACTGGCTCCCTCAGTTTCCTCCAGTTTTACAGTTCTGTTTTGTCCTCATGATTATCCCTGACTTGTTTCCTTTTCTTAAATTTATTTTATCTCTGCCACCACTTTATGTTAGATCTCTTTCATCCAAAGGCAATGAGTCCTTAAAATAAAAGCTTAATCAGCCTGATGGATTTGTACTTGGAGAAGTCTCTGCCCGCTTTGGCCGCTTGTGAAGCACAGGTGTCGGGTTTTCCTGCTGAAAAATCTTCTTCATTTGCTCCACGCAGATTTCTGAGGCGACCTCTGTCTCCTTGGCGAGCTGAGACAGACTGAGGAAGCCATGAGGAAGATCCTCTACTACCGTCAGACTCACAGGTTGGCCCATGTCTCGCAGCTTCTTGGCAAACATCACCGAGTCATCGAGCAAGGCATCCAAAGCAGAGGCCTGTGAGGAGGCATGAAGAAAGAGGACTGAATGAAACCACCAACAAATAGCTGGAAAAGATTAATATACTATAACCTAATAGATCTTAACATCTTTATTTGGAAGATTAAATAATTGGCTGAACAAAAAAGTAAGTAAATTATTCATTTGATATTATATATATATATATATATTTTATGCAGTTATTAAAAATCAACTAATTCAGTTAAGAAAATGTCATTTCAGCCTGATTATCAGGTTTAAAATCTTACTGATCAACTACTTCCATCAAGATTTATGTCCGATGTAAACATTCATGACCTTCTGTGGTAGCTTAGGAAAGTTAAAATCAACACTTGAAGCAATGCATCTACGTAAGTTTCACACCATGTTGAAAATAAAGGAAGCTCGGTGGTTAAACTGTCTAGCTGAGGTTTTTTAAATTAACACCCTTCCCTTTCTTACCACTATGTGCACAGGTGGCAGGCCTCTCAGTAGGTCAGGTGGAGCCAACAGGGGTGACACAAACGGGTTTCTGATAATGGGACAGGAAGTTGGGCTGACAAAAGCCAGGCACTCAGATCGCATGGGCTCAAAGCCCTGTGGGTAATCCATGTGACCTTCGCAGTTCCGTGCGGAGGTGTGAACGGATGTCCCGTGAGTTTCGTTGCTTTGTGACTTCCTGTGCGCTGATGACAGTGAGCGTGCTCCGCCTGTAGAGCGCATGGGGTCCAGAAAGGACTGGATCCAGTTGGAGGCTCCCTGGGTGAGGTCACTGAGCAGCACGGCGGTGTCCCTGCCGAGCGCGCTCAGACCGCCACTTCCCACTGCAGTCTGCACCGTCTGACATTCTGCACCTGGGAGGGAGGTGATGTGATGTGAGCAAAGGATGGAAAACACCAGAAAAACAGAAAAAAAATTACACAAGAAAGACAACTAACACAACATAAAGGTTAGTTTTTAAGGATGCAATAATGACTCATGTCGTTATTGCATCGACATGATAATAATCTGTCACTGACAGAAAATGTAAAAATTGTTTTTTAACTCTGAATCTGTTTATGTTTCTGCTGCAGGTTGCACTCTTGAATGTAGAAAAAAAAGGATATGAGAGGTTCTACTGGTAACATCTGCAATTTTTGAGAACAGAAACACAAAAATAACTGTTTCAATCACAGACTGAACAGATTGGGAATGCCTGGTGGAAGAGAGGTTAATGTGCTTTAAACTACTGGCCTTTCTGTTGAAGTTAGTGTGATAGTTTTTGAAAATATTATATTGTATGCCTCCAGCTATGTATTCAACCTTACATTTGCTGAAGGATTGAGATAACTTGCCAGCTAGCTGAGCAGTGAGGATTAAGTTTACCGCTGGTTTCTACAGGTTGATATATGCAGAAGTGATGACTGGTTTGACAGTGACGGTAACAGCAGGTCCTCCCACATTGTCTGGTTTATCCATAAATTCCTCTGTTTAGGTTTTGTTTGCCCTTGTGATAAATGAGTTGTGACACAGCACACACCCACTGCTGTGCTACTGCACACACCCACATACCTGCATAAGCATTGAGGCACTTTGTGAGAACACCCAGAGGCAACAGCGGGTCGATCAGCGTAAGCAGCCGGGAGGGCGAGGCGTCAGTGGTGAGCAAGGTGGCGGGGTAGGCAGCCATGATTCCGTCAGGGACTCGGATGCCGCTGGATATCGCCTTCATGGACACGGTGATGCAGAGGTTTCCTCCAGCGCTGTCACCTGCCAGACAAACCCGTTCTGCTGTGGAGCCTGAGAGCGACAGACAGAACTGTTAGCACTAAATAACAAGAATCATCGAAAGTACATAAACAAAGACAAAGGATTATGTAACAGGCTGTTTGAACACTGTTTTATCTGAACTGCTTTACAGTGATACGTGCTGAAAGGATACAGTGATTTCAGTGTTTCCTGCACCAGCGTTTTATCATTGTGTATTGTACACCTTTGAATTTTGGACAGCTTATTGGACAAAACCAGGAATCTGAAAATGTCACATGACACAAAGAAATAGCTGAAACACAATCAACAGCTAAATATATAATAAAAAAAATCACTAGCTGCAGCCCTTACACGTATCCTTCCATCTTTTTCATGTTGCATGTTCTGATACAACAGATAACAGTTCACATGTCTCAGTGCATGATGTGCCCCTCCCCCAGGAGCTTTTACAAAGAGGCAACCTGTGACAACACACCTGAAGTTGGTACAAAGTGTGCATGCATTATCTACATCTGCAAGGGGAACTTTTGTAAAGGTGAACAGACTCTCTAGTGTTTTCAAATATGGAAAAATGATTGTGTAAATACATTTGCATTTTGCACATTCTGTCACAGTGATAACTGCTTTATTTACATATCTTTTATACAAATTTCCTTTCATACTTGTAGTTTTAGTATTATAAGTATTACTATATTTAATAGCTGTTAGTTCATAGTAGTGGTTTAAACAGGAGATCACATACTTTTTAAATTAACAAACACCTTTTTTTTCACTGTTCTTTCATATTTTGCTTTACCAATGTTTTATCAGCCTTTTCTCCTCCCCCTTTATTTCATTTTCTTTCAGGGAGTTGTTCTTAAGGTCATAAAAGTAGTTGAACCTTTAGATTTGAATCCTTCCAAATGTTTTACTGTAGTGCCGTGGTTTGGGAACATGACGCTGTACACATACCCAACAGATGACAATTGTTTAGAGCCCAGCAGTAGGCGTAGAAACATTCCTCCAACGCTCTGGGAAAAGGTGCTTCAGGAGACAGGGAGTAGTCCACGGAGAGGATGGGCACATTCAGCTCCTTTGACCAACTCCGAAGATAATTCTGAGTCATAAGAGGCAGAGAGAGAACAGAGTAAATGTGTTGGGTGAATTGAAAACCACAGCATTAAATATTAACATTGTTATTAATATTACAATTACTTTAATGGGAATAAAGAGCGTTATTATTACTATCCTGTTAACACCAGCTGTCTTAGATCAATATTCTGTGCAGTACCTCATGAGATTTGGAAGTCTGGGCCACGAAGCCTCCTCCATGGAAGTGGACGAGCAGCCAGGGGGAGCGAGGCTGCTTCTGTACCCAGGGGAGGTGGGACACTGAGATGGGGGGAGGATCGGTTCGAGAATAAGCCAGCAGCTCTTCACTATCCTATAAAAATAAATTGTATAAGTTAATTTATAATAAAGGACACAAAGCAATAAATACTATTCACCTCACACAGTAAGGATTAAAACAGATGGATATTTAAAACAGCTTTTTAACATCTCAGTTTACACATTGTCCGCATCATCTGATATGTCATAGGTATTTACCATGCATTTCAGTAGATGCATACACTGGTAATACATTGATTAGGCTTTGCTAACAGACTAATTTGCATACTTTTATGTGTTATATGTCGAATATTGCTGCTC
>JAPZDZ010000008.1:3763128-3773184 GCA_029783805.1 Acanthurus tennentii | reverse complement strand
GGTTTTACTCTTGTTAGTCTGTTTTTTGCTCCTGTTACTATGTTGCATATCTTTATTTGGTGTCATTTCATCCATTCATTTACTTCCTGCAGCACTTTGATTTACTGAAAAGTTATATTTAGAGTCATTTGTCATTGGATGATTTATTTAACTTGAACTGGCCTCGTTCGGACACAGTTGCTCATCGCACTAAACAAACTGATTCATTTGTTGCTCGGACAGATGTACACAATAATTCAAGTGGTGCTTCAGGCTGTGAGTGCAGTCTGCGTTGGTGGAGGCCAAGTTAAAATCTGGAAGAGATCATGGTCAAGTAGTTGCTAGTTTGATTTTTGTGCTGGTGCCGTTTGTGCTGGTTACAAAGAATCAATATCGAATCAAGGTGGTGGAGGGGGTTCGAGTTTCCTGATAAGCGCTTGTGGCCACTCTGGCTATTCATCATAAGTCTGTAGAAACCTGATAGGTCAGAAGAAATTATATTCCAGCAGGAGTGGGGTCTCCTTATCTCTCTATAGCAGGGGAATAAGAGACATGCCGATCAATACCAGGCTGTTGTGTAGTACTTGCAATTATCAACAGCTGATTCTGTCCTCCCCCAGCTGCATCTTTAATACCACATAATTACAAGTTTTGGGACAAAGCCTGGTGAAAGGGGATTACAGCTCTGGTGAAGTATGCTTCATTCTTCTCTCAGCTTACAGACTGTGAAGAGGAGGATCAGACAAAAACATCAAAACACATTTTATTATATACGTCGAACTTGAATATTTAGTGACAGCTGTATTGATAACAGTGTAAATTTAAATATGTGACCTGTGGTTGGTGACAGGAAGCAAATCTAACGAAATAAAGGTCTAATGTGCCTATTTTTCTTTCTTATTGACCTCAAGGAGATTACAAACTGACTTCAGGTCGGTTTACCCTCCACACATCCCTCACTCAACGGAAGATTTCTTTCCCAACATAAAGACGTTTTCGGTCTATAATGGCGCCAAGTTGTGGGAGGTCGTAACAAATGAAGCAAGGTCTCCAACACCTCCTGTGGTATCCTGGCAGTAGCCTATCGCAGCCGGCTGAAGGGCATCTAATGATGGACCGGAGGCGGAGGCAACAAGGAGAGCTCCGGTGCTTCGGACAAACCCGAGAGTCTCACTTCCGACAGCCACCAGCGTGAGATCGGACCTATCTGCGGCTTTACGCACAAAGTTTCACTTTACGCACGCCTTTAATTTGGCCTGCACGGTTTTTCGCATGTTTACGCAAGAAATGCCTCGTCTAACGTGTCGATTCGGGATTTTATGCAGCTTTGGGAGACTCGACGTATAGCTCGTCCTCCTGTGGATGGATAACTGGTCCTGCTAGTGTTGCTCGCTGACTAAAGTGTGTGTGAGACGACAGATTAAACCGGGACATCCATCCAAGACGTCAGCGCAAACCGGAGCGTCTCTTTTACCACAAACTCATCCAAAAAGCTCAGAGGGGAAAACAAGTCAACCTGAAACCTAAACGGACTATTCATATGTGCAGCATTTTTTCCGCAAAGTTGATCTCTATACCTCCCCAAAACGCACGAGAGGCTCAGAGGAGTTCAGATCGGACGAGACCATGTCGGAGCTGCTCGGAGTTGTGCGTAAAAGCGGCCGCTCACCGGACAGGAAGTGAACTAATTATTATTAAACCCCATCCCCCATTTCCATATCTAGCGTGAGTTGGCTGGAGTGCAGCCAATCACCCAGCGAAGGGCAGCAAGAGTCGTAAAAGCATCTTCCTCCATCACAATTACACTGACATGCGCAATCTGCACACGGGCATCAACAGCAGCCACCGTTCGCTTATTTCACCGACCCCGCTCCCGCTGAAGGGTCCCATTCGCTGCTTGTAGATGAGTCGGCGGAAGGCAGCAGCGAGTCGCAGTGAGAGATCAACATGTCCCGCCGCAAGCAAGCCAAACCGCAGCACCTGAAGTCCGACGAAGAGGCGACGCGGAGCGGACTCCTCTGCGGCAATGGTAGGTGTCCGGGAGGCTTTCAGCGACTTTTACCGGGTTTACTTCAGCTTCAGCTTCCGTTACCGGGAAAAGCAAGAGCAACTTCTCCAGCTTCTAAAGAGGGTTTTAATGCGAACAGCATGTTTAAGCACAGGAGTTTAAAAAAATTGATAATGGTGGTGGTTTAATGTGTAAAAAGAATTTAAAAGGTGGATAAACTTTATTTTCCCATTTAAACGGACGACAAACAGAACCACGTTGTTTTTTTTCTCTCTTGTTTATGTCTAAATCTTAATTATTTATTTTTAACATTATTTACGTTTTAGTTTTAATGTCAAAATATTAAACAAAACCCTCGTAAGTCCAGAAAAAGTCTGACCTGGTCACTTAGGAGGAATTTAATGATCCATATTTTAACAGCTTTTAATGTTTTGACTATTTGACAGCAATCAGTGGCTGTAATGACACAAAACGATGCAAGATCTCATGAATGAAACTAAATCAAAACTATTTTTAACGCTTTATTGTATTTATGACGAACAGTTTAGTAGAAACGGGGCCTGTTGTGCAGAACCAACCCATGAAAAACCACTTGGCGATATTTTTTAATGTTCAGGGCTTCATTTTGCAGATTACGTTTGAAGTTTCTTGGCTCGAGGCCTCCTGTCAGTTATTAAAAACTTTATGATATCAACGAGAAGCATTTGAATCACAAACCAGGAGAAAACAGACAGAAATGAAAATATGGCCTTAACGCGATGACTTGTATGATGATAAAAGTGAAATTAACATTAAAATGTAGCTTCTGCATTTTACCGTTTATTAACACCTCCTTTATTTTCTGCAAAAAATAATTATATTTAGATTGAAAGATAAGATTAAATTGATGACAACATCCAGTAATTTTTTTCTTAATACAGCATGGTGTAAAATAATTATGTAAAAATTATCAGCCTTGTTCACATTATTTGTAACTGGATCTCTCTTCTTCATCACATTGCCTGTCTGTGATCCACTGGAAGCTTCATATAATTTCTAATATTATTGTTTCGTTAAACAGTTTAATTTTCCCCCTAATGATCCTACAAGAAAGCTGGATGTTATTTGAGCCTTTTAATCAACACCAACAGCTTTTCACTATCAGACAACAGCTGCAATATTGTAACCATAAATTTTTTTATCTTGAAACTGTCAGAAACGTGTTTGTCCAAAATTGACTGAATTTTAAAATTGAATTCGGCCTGCGCTCTCTGAATTTGGTGCAAAATCTTTGGGAAAACGGGTTTTTGTTCGACCGGACTGTAACTGACTGACACAAATCTAAACTAATATGATGTAACATGATTTATTTCACTTATGTCTGTTTATTTCTATCAATGTCGACTTGGTTCACGATTTAAAGCACCACAAAGCAAAAGGCCTGAAAGAAATCCATTCCAGTTTGAGGCATTAATTCAAATCATCATCATCACAGCTCTTGTTCCATGTTTTTCACTAATAACATGTATAATTTATTATTATTTGTGGCTGTGGAAAGGTGTCGAGTGTTGAAGAGGCCCTCCCACAGCCCTGCAGCCTGACCGAGAGGCGGGGGGGGCTTCGCCACTCTGAGATGGGCTTTGATTGAGCCTGCTGACTTAACCTTTGTCAGTCTCACCCTGCGAGGGGCAAGTGCTCCGTGTCTGGATCATAATACAATTAGTACATGTGAAGCGTTGACCTCTGCAGCCCGGCGGTCACACACAGAGGCAGAGAGGGTTTTATCGCCGGGCCGAGAGTCTGTTTGCTTTCCAGCTGCAGCTTCATGATTTTTTTTTTTTTTTTTCTCTCCACTCATCGCCAAACTACACAGCGAGAAAACAGACATAAATCTGTTTTCTGCTCTTAACAGTATGGACCGAGTGAGGGTGACATTTTCAAATAAATTTGTATCAGTGTTATTTTATCTGGAAATACATTCAGGGCTTTAAATCAGAACGGATCCCCGCTTTGTTTTCTCTGGAAGTAAATCTTAACAAAGTGGAGACAAAATCCTGAGCTAAAACAGTCAAAGTGTTTTCGTGCCTGTGTTTGCTGAATCGCCTTGGTGATCTTCAGACCACCCACTTGGTGAGCCAGCGACTCTGACTATTTACTGACGAGTTTGACTTTTAAATAGACTTTACTCACTCAGCTGTGGTCACACTCGTCTTCTCTGGACTGAACGAAAGTCAAAATCTGCTCTTATTATCTCAGATGTGACACAATTGGAAGCTGAAGCCTGTAATGTGGCAACAGACGTGTCGCTCGTTAATGCAGAGATTCTCACTGTGTGTGTGTGTGTGTGTGTGTGTGTGTGTGTGTGTGTGTGTGTGTTTGCGTGAGGTTTTGTTGAGTTTGCAGGTAAAATCGTAAAAACACCAAACGACCCGGTCTGTGTTTAGCTCGAACACACTGGGACTCATTCTTTCAGGTGGTGAAACATGGTGATAATTGGAGTGTACAGTCTGCACTTGGAAACAGAAACACACACGTATGCACAAACTACCTGCACGTACACACACACACACTCACACGCACACACACACATTCACACACATTCATGGCAGATTCAGCACAAACGCAGGCACGTTTAAATTGCTTCATGTCCTCATTTTCTGTGTTTAAGAACAAAGGTGCAGCACATATGTTGGCCACACACACACACACACACACACACACCCTTGAGTGTCCTATTTTTGGTGTGTCGTTTTTCATAAAAAAAGGTAAATGACTATCACGCTACAAACCAAAAATATTAAATTAAAAAAATGCACTTAATCACTAAATCCTTCCTAAACCTTAAAATACCATTTTTTTCTACTTTTTTGTCCCTTTTAAATTGTTATTCTTAAATCTCTGTGAGGAAGCCTGAGCGTGTAACCGTAATTTACCATAGATTTCCTCAAATATCTCCATCTGGTGCTGCTGTCTGTTTCCTAATGGGGCAAAGCCTGAACAGATGCAACAGTGATTCTTCTGTGTAAAATCTTTTTTCTTACAAAAACGTCACATATCAGCCCCTGAAAGAGGAAACGAGAAACAAAGGGAAAATTATAACATATGATGACAAAATTGCTGTCAAACTGACAGAAATAAAAAAAGTTTTATTGTTAGACGTGATATGAGTTAAAGATACAGGCTGAATTCACAGATATGACTGTGTAATTAAAAGATTAAAATAATTACTATGAATTCATGTCAAAATTCCTTACAAGTTAGATATTAAAACAAATCTATACATTAAATCCTTTATACATCAGGATATTCTGGGTCTGTTTTCTCTTGCATTATCATTTAAATTTAGTGCTTGATTACATGCAAAAAGTTTCAAATTGGCAAACTGTTTTTTTTAAGATATTTGCTGAATAAAAACATCATTCTGTCTGTTTAAGTTGCGACATGATAGATTGATGTACATCCTTCAAATGAAGACACAATCAGTGGCCTGTTGTTGTCTTCTTCTGTAAATGTAACGTTATTACATTAATCAAAGTCAGTACACAGTCTGTTGTACAGTAATTTAATTTATAACGTGTCAAACCGCTCAGAGTATAAAATGGCTGTTATTTCACAGCATAAAAACACACATCATCAAAGAGTTTTGTACTGAAATTAGTTTTTGTCAGCTGACTTCACACTTTCTCACCAAACTTTAGGTTTTTGAACGAAATGTGACAAGTGCACCATATTTTGTAAAAAAAAAAAAAAAAGATAAGACAGGTTTCTAAAACGTATGAACGCACAAAAAAATCAATAGGTTGTATGGAATTTCATTATCTGTCTGAATGCACAACTGAGAGGTCGGATCACTTCATTGAACTGTATTGATTTTTTCAGACAGATTATTAACATGTGAAAACAGGAGATGTGAGTTTAAAAACATCTGTCAAACACTCACAGTGATGTTATTATGAGGCCTGTTGAATATTAAAGCAGCACAAGTGACATCACTGAATAGAAATTTATAATGTACTTCACTTTTCCATGATCTAATTTTACATAAAAATCAGGTTAAATTAGCCTTTATTTAGATTTATAAACTCAGATTCCCATCAGTTTCCTCATAAGTGTCCTCACCGTTGATAAAAGTATATTTTGTTGCATTCACTCTGTTTTTATTGGATGAAAACTGAAAATCTATGTTGTGTTCTTTTACACCAGTTGATCAGTTTTTAGACGTTTTTGCAACCTGCCTCCTTGTAATTCAGCTTGACATGTTTGTTCTCTTTGTCCACTTTGGGATCTCTTGTGGAATTTCAAGTTCAGTGGGTTTGAACAAAGCTCGCTCACACAACAAGAGTCTGGAAAGATGGACTCACTTCTGTGTGTGTGTGTGTGTGTGTGTGTGGGGGGATTAACTACAATGTGATAAAAGAAAATGTGTCCCTGTGGTGAAATAACAGGATGATAAATTATGAGCTTCGCATCTTATTCTGTCTTTTTTCTTAATTCTTTCAGGCCTTGTGGACGACATGGACAGAGAGGAGACCAACAGCAGCGAGGAAACACACATCTGTGACAAGTGCTGCGCCGAGTTCTTCACTTGGACTGAACTGAGTGCACATCAGAAGGTCTGCACTGAGGATCCCTTGGTGCTGATAGTTAAGGACAATGAGCGGATGCCGGTTTCTGAGGAATCTCCTATCGGACCTTCTCCTGTTCCCAGTGTGGCGTCCAGTGACTCGTCTGCAGCCGAGTCCACGGACGCCGGCTTTGAGCTCGGGGAGACGCTGGTGAATGACAGCGACAGTCTGGATAACTTAGAGGGAGGCATCGAGCGGGATGAGGCCATTGAGCTTGAGCATCGCCCGCTGGACAAATACACTGTGACCTCCAGCCCTCAGCCTCCACCTTCGGCCGAGTCCACGTCCCCTCTGATGCCAGCTGCTGGCAGCTACAGCATGCCGAGTACAAATGTGACGCTGGAGATCCTTCACAGCACCAGGGTAGCCGTCGCTCAGTTTTCCCAGGGGATCAACAGCTGCAGTAATGGAGGGAAGGCAGCTTCGGCCGCCATCCCGGTGATCCTGGAGCACCTGCTGGCTCTGCAGCAACAGCAGGTCCACCAGCTGCAGCTCATCGAGCAGATCTGCAGCCAGGTAGCCATCATGAACAGACAGCCGACACAGGCGGCGTTGAACCCCGTCTCCAGATCTCTGCCTCTCACTCCCAACCCTTTAGCCTCTAAAGGAACCATCCCTCCTCCCATCCTGCCACTGTCAGGGACGATGCCCTCCACCATCAACGGACAGGCTGCTGTTTCTTTGTCCTCTGTGCTTGAAAAGTCTCAAAGTCCTCCCTCACAGACTGTATGTGGACAGTCCGCCTTCAGAAACGTAACATGTACCTCAGCATCCTCAGATAATTCAACCCCATCTCTGTCAAACAGCAGCAGCAGCAGCAGCAGCATCTCCACGTTGCTGCCTCCTTACACAGGCTCACACACCAGCAGCATTAGCTGCACTCAGACACTGAGCTCCTCCAGCCCTCTCCCTCTGGGCCAGAGCGGCCTCCTCAGCTCGTCCTCCTGCCTGCCATTTCTACCTCAGAGCCCCCCCAGCAGCGTCATCTTCCCCAATCCCTTGGCTAGCATCGCCGCCACAGCTAATGCACTTGACCCTCTTGCAGCCCTGATGAAGCACAGGAAAGGTAAACTGCCTAACGTGTCCTTGTTCGAGACGAAGCCCAGCCCAGACGAGCCCTTCTTCAAACATAAATGCAGGTTCTGTGCCAAAGTGTTTGGCAGCGACAGCGCTCTGCAGATCCACCTGCGCTCCCATACAGGAGAGCGGCCCTTCAAATGCAACATCTGCGGCAACCGCTTCTCCACAAAAGGAAACTTAAAGGTGCACTTCCAGAGGCATAAAGAGAAGTATCCTCATGTTCAGATGAATCCCTACCCAGTGCCAGAATATCTAGACAACGTGCCAACGAGTTCTGGGATTCCCTATGGAATGTCCATCCCTCCTGAAAAGCCTGTCTCCTCATGGCTGGACAGCAAATCTGTTGTAGCAACCCTGCCAGCCAGTGTAGGTCTTCCGCTTTCCTCCACTATTACCAGTATCGGAGGCTCAAATGACCCTGTAAGTGTAACACCATCCGTTAAATCTCCCTACCACCCAGCTCCCTTTGAATGTGCATCTTTGTCACCTAACCATAGAGGCAGTGAGGCTCATTTCTCTCCTGTTTCAGAGGCTCTGCAGTCTAACCGTGACACAGAAGCGTCCAATATACTGAAAACAGAGGGGGTGCACCTGCCTCAAAACTGCTCGCTGAGACTGAGAACCAACCCGGTGACGGAAACGACCAGCAGTACGATCCCATCCGTGGCCACCACACCTGAACCCATCACCTCAGCGTCCCCCGTCTCCAGCTCTCCACCTCTTGTGCTCATCACCGATGAAACTAAGTTGCAAACCGGCAGCTTCCTGGACTCTATGCAAACATCTGAGACCTCAAAGCTTCAGGAGCTGGTGGAAAACATTGACAAAAAGATTACAGACCCCAACCAGTGCGTCCTTTGTCACCGCGTCCTCAGCTGTCAGAGTGCGCTAAAGATGCACTACCGCATCCACACCGGCGAGAGGCCCTTTAAATGCAAAGTGTGCGGCAGGGCCTTCACCACAAAAGGCAACCTGAAGGCTCACATCAGCGTTCACAGAGAAAACCCTCCCGTTCAGGTGCAGCACTCATGTCCGATTTGCCAAAAGAAGTTCACCAACGCTGTTGTCCTGCAGCAGCACATCCGAATGCACATGGCAGGGCAGATTCCAGACTCAACCCTGGTGGAGGAGATGGACAGCGACGTCTACACCAATGAGAGGAACTTTGACAGCCTCAGCAGCAACAGCAACGACCTCATTGATGATATTTCAATGGAGGACGATAATGGGGAAGAGGAAGAGGAGGTAGAAAATATGGAAGAGGGGATAAATCTGTCTAAACCTCTGATCTCTGATTGTAACTCCCCTCCCAAGTCTTTTGCGGTTGTTTCAAGCATAGCTGCTCTGGAGAGCCAAATGAAGATGATTGACTCCACCCTGAGCCTGAACCACTCGTTTGGTTTGCAGTCCCTAACAAATGGCTTTAACGACAGCAGCCAACTCAATGCCAAATGCTCTTTATCAGAGAAAAGGGTGGAGAACTGCAGCGCAAACAGCCCAAGTGTGTCAGAATTCTCCTCCTCACCTCCCGTATCAGCGTCTCCCGTTCAAAGCAGCTCAGACGCCGTGACGATCAAATCTCCTGCAGCGAACAACAACAGGCCAGAATCCCAGGAGCTTTTGGCAGCGTCGGTGAAGAAAGAGCAATCTGAGTCTCCATCCTCTGCTGCGGCAGCTGCTGTAGCCCAAGAGCTGAGAGGAGTCCAGGCCAACAAGCTGTGTGTGAAAGAGGAGACTCCTTATAGCATGTCATTCCAACTGAGCAGAGAAAGAGGTACGTTTGCAGTGTTGTGTTGAGATGTTTCTATAACCTTTTGAGAGTTTGAACCTTTTAAAGGAGGAAAACTTCACCTCTACACTTTCATTTCAGCTGCAGGTCAGAACATCCCCAGCCTGGTTACCAGCACATCGTCAGGCTCGATAAAGACCGAGGTGAACGGTCATAACCAGTCGAACATCCCGTCCGAAGGGCAGCATCCAGCGTTCAGCATCCACATCCCTCCTGCTTTTGCACCGGTCGGCAGCCCGGGGATGACCTCGCTGCTCGGCCCCGCTCCTCCACGCCGAACACCGAAGCAGCACAACTGCAACGCCTGTGGGAAGAACTTCTCGTCAGCCAGCGCCCTGCAGATCCACGAGCGCACACACACCGGAGAGAAACCGTTTGTGTGCTCCATCTGCGGCAGAGCTTTCACCACGAAAGGCAATCTGAAGGTAGACTGAGGATGTGTTTCTGTGTCGTGCTGTCTGGTTTCAAACTGGAAGCTTTGTTGACATTGTTAGTGTTAATACTGCTGTGAAATATCAGATAATGTCACATTATAATAGAGTTCCTACACAGTGGTTTAGTTTAACAAATTGATAATAAATAAGATTTTTTATCAA
>JAPZDZ010000008.1:3588799-3602240 GCA_029783805.1 Acanthurus tennentii | reverse complement strand
GATGTGGAGCCCCCGACTGGAGGTGGGGGAACATGAAGGTTCCACAGAGGCCGTTGTTGTTGTAAAGCCCAGCAGACAGAGGCAGGAACGCTGGCATGTTGAGCGGGAAATTCGAACACGGCACGAAGCTTCCGGGATGCTGACCAGGCATCCTGAATGGAAAGGGAATAACCGGCGGGGCTGCAGTCTGGCCAGAATCACTGAAGTGAGGGGCATCTGGGAGGAAAGGTAAGACATTGTTAACTACATTTAAACACCAGAGTTTTCCTAAAGATTCCTTTATTTAACCAGTGTTAAAGTTTAAGGGTCAGGGAGGAGGCTTCTCACCCATCCATTTAATTTCAAGCCAAAATTCAATCAGAAATTCCCACAGCAACGTATTTGCAAATCAAACTAAAAAAAAATCTTTTAATCATGCGTTTACTAATTGTTAATCACTAATTGTTGTCCATGTTTAATGACAAAAAAACAATGCCCAAAATGATTGGTTAGGCGTCTGATTTGACTTAAAAAAGCAGCAAATCTTCATTGTTTCCTTTTAAAGTGACTAATTTTTTAAAAATGATTATTTTAAGTCTTGATTAATTCTCAGCTGATGACCTAATCAATTATTGCATTAATTTTTCATAATTTAATAAGATTACATATTGGTATTATAGCCTTTAGTGTACTCCTTTGTTTTTTTTATAAAATGTTATTTTTGTTAATAAAAACAGTTATGCAGTGCACTGGATGCAAAACTATTACATGATTGTATTACATAATTTTTTTACTTACTTTAACTCTGTAGATGTAATGCTATTGTCCAACATGTAATGTATAAACATTATGAAGTTATTAGAGACCGTTTAAAAAAAATCTACTTTTTTCGCGCCGTCACGTGCAGCTGCGCAGCTGTGTTTCACGCGCTGTCCTCTGTTCAATGAGCAGGTGTCCCGTGCGCTGCGTTGATGACGTCACCCCAACCGAACATTGGGCGATCAGTGTTTTCTTTTAAATTAATCAAATTAAAATCCATTTAATTAGCATCAGCTCAGAGTTATGTATAGTATTTATTTACAGAATTTAAAAAACTATTTCTAAAGATAGAAAAAAAATCAAAATTTTCAAGTTTTCCTCACAACTCTGCTCATGTTGGCAAAATATCCTGACAGCTAGTTTAGTGTTATGTGGGACCAATTTTCAAAGTTATTTTAGGAAGTCAGCCAAGTAAAATATTTACACTTCAGGGTATAAATATTGACATTGTAATAACTCTCGAAGCGGATGTTTCGATCCAGTGAAATCAACATTTTAAACATGTCAGTATTGGGGAATCTGGACAATAAAACGGCTACTTACAGGCAGGTAAAGGCCTACATGACTCTTTCCCACCGGCGGCCAGGAGCACCTTCCCGTTGTCCAGGGTCGGGTACCAGGTGGAGGTGTCGGCCCGCTCCGGCGCTCCATCCAAGAGGGGAGTTGTGGCGCCTCCGTCCGGCGTCGAGGAGCAGCACGCCCCGTCAGCCGCTCTCTTCACCGCGGTGTGCGCGGAGGGCCTCTGCCCCTTTTCTGGGGTTTTATCCTGGGCTCTCTTCAGATTCCGCAGGAGGGCCGTGAGCTGAGTCCGCTGGGTGATCAGGTAGCACTTACAGCAGTCACACTTGAGAAAGGGGCAGGACTTTCCGTGGCCTTTCTGCAGGACGATGATGCCGTGGTGTCGGCACCGGCTACATTTCGGTCCAGAAATCTGTCGATCGGCAGCTTTGGATAACGACATGTTTCCAACCAGTTTAAAACTCAAAATGATCTTGCTAACGTTATTGATAACATGAGGCGCTTGTGTAGAAGAGCCCCCCCCCGCCTCACATTTGCACCTGTGACCCGAGTCTGAGCTCAATAAAATGTATCATTTTCAGGCGTGAGAAAATGTGACTGACATTACTGGTCATGTTAGAGACCAATCAAGAGTCATTTTCAATCCTTAAATGTTCAGCTGCTGGGAAAAAACCCACAGTACTGTTGCTGTGCAGAATCAGACCTAACATGGTGTAAAGGGAAGGTTTCAGCTACTTTTATTGTCTTTTAAGTAAGCGTGATAGTAGAAAACATGCCTGTTGAATATATTATTTAACTTTAAATGCACCACCTACAGCCTAACATGCAGAGGTGTTGGTTAACCTGCTTTGTGAAGTATTACCTGAGTAAAAACAGGTGTTGTACATATCTTGTGGACTTTAATGGGTCAGATTTAGAGAAACAAAAATATGCTAATACAACACAAGGGAGCTTTGTTGTGTTGTGAACTAATTTACTCTACAACATCAAACAGCTGGCTGGCAGCCTGACTGACCGCCACAGCTTTGGGTGAAACACCTGAAAATATATTCCACCTTATTGGCACCAGTTTAAGAGGCTCCTCAGCAAGTTAATTCACTGCCCCATGTGTTGATCGACTGATTGGATAGCTGAAGTTTTAGTTCAGATTTACAGCCACTGGATGTCAGTCTTCTCCAAAACATCATTCCCCATTACTTGTATCATTGGTAATCTGAGGGAGATATTTAAAACAAACTAAAACTGGCTTTCTTTGAGTTGTTATTGACACTGCCAACACAGAAAAACTTAGCTTAATTTTGAAGGCAGCATCTGTTTAGATTAAAAAATAATGCAAGGTGATGTTATGAAAAAGTTAAGCCAGAATATAAATCAAAAGACTATAAAAGAGCAATTATTAAAAAAAAATACTCTGTTTTACAACCACAACAAATCTATGATTTTCACTAGCAGGTTAAATTATGCAAATGTTACTGTTACTGGACTGTTAAATTTTTTTATGCATACATTGCTCATAGATAACTGAAATGCAAAATGACAAATAATAAATTTGAGAGATAATATTTCATTTCCATGTTTATTTACATAGTGTAAGGTGTTACAATAAAATTCCTCGTCACCATTTTATTATAAATACACCATTTTAACCGAGGCCCGTTTACCCTCATTAAAATACATCCTTCAAACATTTTGAAACGTAATAATAAACAAATGCTTTAATGAATACATCTATTTCATTTTTTGCACCTTTTAGATGTTAGTAAAACATGCAAAGCAGAAATATAGAGTACGAAAATAAAACGGTATATTGAGTATGTTGCTTTACAAAGAAGAGCTCAAATCATAGCAAAGTACACGAAGTGGAAAATACAAATACTGGGTTTGGTGGCAAAGCTTAAAGATCTTTCTCCAAGAAATGTAAATTAATGGCTTTTAGCAATAGTGCTCAACATTATCAATAATATACAGTAAATACATTACATTACTTGTCTGTGAAGGGAAAACATAATGAAATAATGTAAATCTTTTTCAATCATTCCTGACACTGAAATGAACTGTTGTCATTTTTAAGATAGATTGTGACACACAGGACGTGGACTGTAAAAACTGTTTCCTGATAACACCGTAATCATACCATTATGGGTAGCATTGCCCTTTAAGTCATGCATCAGTCCCTTTACAGTGGGACCACTGCACCATCTTATTATACTCAACATCCGATTAAAGTGTTTAAGAGTATTCTGCAGGCACTTACAAAGCATGGTTTAGGCCTTTAAATGAGTTCAAGATTAGATGCCAGTTTCAAAGTGGTCCACCATGAGCAAGTGTGTTTCAGTACTGTTGCATAAAATCATTGATTACAGTGAGATATACAGTCCAAGTTAATGCCATGGATCTCTGGAAGACATCTGAGCAAAGAGCTGGCGACAACATGAACTGTGAAGACAATATCTGAAACAGAAAAATTTGACATTGAACACGGTTATTAGACTTTTTTTTTACTTTAAAAGCACTATTTGATACAAAGCACAAAATTTCACAAAATTTGAAGTGATAAAATGTAAATCTTAACATACCTTTAAAGCGTCCAGAAAGGCAGGGACTTGTATGAGTTGGTCATGAGATTAGATGTGTGGAGTCCAGGAATTTGAGAGTATGTTAATGGTTGAATAGGCTACGTCATTCGTCTTTTTTCTGAGTCCTTGCTCAATTCACAAGGTTATTATGTTGCTGTAACTCCGACAGACCATTTGGAATGAAGTAGATACTGGCAGATTGTTTGTGGTGGAGTGGCCCAGAAGAGAAAAGATCTTGAAGCTTGGCATTCTTTAAGCAGACACTCTTAGTGTTTATTCATGTTTGGTAGACTCCTTTTTCTGCTCTGCAGAGTGGCATTTATATTTCTTTAGCTAACTTTTTTATGTTCAAAATATTCAGAAATATACACATGTACAGAATTTTTTTTTTTTTTTACACCCAATTTGATTCTCCTTAATCAGGCTTATGGTAAAGCAAAGTTTCAGTTAGTGGTAAAACAATATCATAAATCTTGTTGGTGGAGCAGTAAAAGCTTGTGATATTAAACTTAAAAAAGCAAAAAAAAAAATCATGTACAATCGAAACTTTTGCAATAGTTATTGTAATAATAAACAGCTTGTGCATGTACTGCTTTCAGTAATGCGATCAGAAAGCCGGTTAAGATAGCATAAACATAGCTAAAAAAAAAAAGTGAAATATACAATAAACAAAATTTTTCAACCTGTAAAAAATTAAATATTAAAAGTCTCATAACAACCACATGCAGAGCAGAACAAAGGTAGTCCTCATTCTACTGAGTAGTAGGCATCTGGTGAACACTGGTTTTTATAGTGTATCCTTCCATTAGAAAATCATTCTGTCAGTTTTAAACTCATCAGTATCGGCGACCAAAGCTTGGTGAACTGTAGGAACTGGAAGAGAAGGTTGTTGTGAAACTTGATCCTGTGGCATCAAAGCTGCCTCTCCTGGAGCCTGACCTTGAACCACTTCTTGAGCCAGACCGAGAGCCTGTAGCAGAGCCTGACCCACTCATGCTATAAGGACTGTAGAGGCCTTTGCTTGATTGAGATGATGCTTCAAGTAGTCGCAGACCAGTCCCTTCCTCTGTCATGCTTCTTTCCATAGCGTCCTTGTAGGAGATCTTGAGCTTGGTTTTGGGGCACGTGAGGTATTTTGAGTATGCACTTACATCTCGCAGCTTCTGCGCAGTGCGTGCATCTAAGGTGCCCTTCTTCACTGCCTCATCTATAGAGACTCTGCTGGTAGAATCTGGTTCGATTAATCCACCAGTGAGATACTGAACCTCAAGGAATCGCTGCCCAGCCTCGTAGTAGAGCCAGCCTTTCTTCAGAGCTTGGGCTGCTGACATTTTTGTTTTGGTTCTGGGATCTTCAAATCCATTGCATGCCTTTTGAGCTAGACTGATGCGGTCCACCATGATTTTATCCACCAGCCCTTTGTTCATTGCATCTGATACAGAGAATTTCTCTCCAGTATTTGGGTCAATAATGCCTCCTGTGCAGGCCTGAGCTTCCAGCAACCTTTGACCTGTTATATTGTCCACAAGGTTTCTGTGAATGGCTTCTGTGATGGACACCTTCTCCAGAGTTTCTGTGTCTAAGATTCCAGCCACAGGGCCAGTTTCCTCTGTCGGGTCATTCCATGTGGTTGCTGGTGTTTTTATGGAAGGTACTGGGCTCATGTTGTAAGAGGAAGAGGAGCCAAAGGAAGAAGAACGTGATCTCACACCACTCATGTTTCCAGACAGCATGTCTGCAAACTCTGAAATTGATAGAGTTCCTGAACGGTACTGATCCAGAGCTGACTTGTCAATCAAGCCCTTTGAGATTGCATCATCAATATCATATTGCCTACCAGACCTCCTGTCAATGATCACAGATTTCACAACTCCATCAGATGAGGTTCTGGTAATTTCCTCCCATTCACACTCCTGCTCAGCAAGTTCCAGATAGGTCTGGTGATCAATGAGCCCTTTCTGGTAGGCCTCATAAACAGACATCTCTTTGCCCGTCTCCGGATCGACAATGACGACCCTACGTTTGCGAACAGATGACTTGGATGATGTCTTCCTCTCCCGCTTCTTTTCTTTCAGGAGAAGAAGAGCAAGGCCTGTTTCTGGATCTATCATACATCTCTCCATCAGCTGCAGGTAGGTGAGATTTTCCTCAGTGTTGGGGTCAAAGAAGCCCTTTGTGTCATCAGATGGGTCAGTGAGGATTTCATTCATTTCCTGATCAAAGAGGCCACGTTCATATGCTGCTTCAACAGGCAAGCGATGGCTCTCCTCTGGATCAATGATTCCACCAGTAGCAATTTGAGCCTCTAGCAGACGAATGCCATGGTCTTTCAGAATGAGGCCCTTTTTCATAGCCTGGAAAAGTGAGATAATCTTGCCAGAATAAGGGTCCTTGTAGCCTATGACAGCTCGTTCAGCTGAGTGGAGTTTATCTTTGAACTCTGGGCCAACAACACCCATCTTTACAGCTTCAGTGACGTTTAGTTTCAGGTTCTTAATAGGATCAATTACATATCCTGTGGCAGCTTGAGCCTCAAGTAGCTCAAAAGCAGTCCCCGGTCTGATCATGTTCTTCTTCATTGCTTGGTAAATAGACAGGCGTTCTTTGCTAGATTCTACATAAACACCGGCAATGCAGCTGGTACCTTCGAGATATTTCTTCAGGTCTCTGCTCACCTCCTCCACTGAAATGATACCCTCAGTGAGTTCGTTGTATGTTTTCTGATTGATAATCTGTGAACGAAGCAGCTCATCAACAGTGATTTGCTTTCTGAGACCCTTGAAGAGAAGTCTTCTGTCTGCCAGTGAAAGAAGCCGCAAGCCACTTTCTTTATCAACTCTGCATCTTTTCAGTAGCTGGGCATAGGACTGTTTTTCATCTGTTGTTGGATCAATGTAACCTCGCACATCTGCAGTAGGCTCAGTGAGTCTGTCAAGTGTCTCATTGTTGATGTATCCACGCTGCATGGCAACATCTGTGGGGAGGCGGAAGTAGTATTCAGGATCCATTAATCCACCAGTAGCATTCTGAGCTTCCAAAAGCCCCAAGGCATAATCCTCAGGGACGAGGTCTTTTTTCATTGCCTGGAAGAGAGAAATTACTTTCCCACTGTATGGATCCTTGTAACCTGTAACTGCTCTTTCAGCAGAAAGAAGTTTGTCATGAAGTTCAGGACCCACGAGACCCTTGCGAACAGCTTCATCAACTGTTAGGAGTTCATCTTTCACTGGGTCAATCATGAATCCCGTTGCTGCTTGGGCCTCGAGGAGATTTAGAGCAACTTCAGGCTTAATCATTCCGCTCTTCATAGCCTGGTAAATGCTGATCTTTGGAGGATTGTCTGACATGATTCCAGCAATGCAGCCGGTGCCGAATAGGTACTGTTTTACTGATGGTGTCTCCATTACCTCACGAATAGTCATCTTTTCTTGTTTCAAGAGGTTGTATGTGTGTAAGTCAATGATTCGAGCACTGTATAGCTCTTCAATAGTAACTCTTCTTCTGATTACATCACATGACATGCTCTGCTCTGACTTCAGAGTCTCTCTTTGCTCAATAATTTCAATGATGATGATTAGCATTCTCTCCTTTGTGATTTTCCCCAGACGATACTGCTCCATGAGGTGGCGCCTCTCCTCCTCTGGGAGCATGTTCGAGTTCATGACTTCCCAAATGGTCATGGCCTTTCCGGCGAAACTCTTGTGAGGAATCTCAATTTGAGTGCCAGCTAAATCTGTTTGGGCCTGCTCCTCCGTGTACTGATAAGATTTCTCAACAGGAGCAGGAGCTTCGACCTTTGACAGAGGCAGGTAGCACAGACCGGAATTGGGATCTCTTATGCATTTCTCCACCAACTGCTTGTAAGTGACACTTTCATTTGTGTTGGGATTGGTGAAGCCTTTAATGTCACCTGAGGGCTCATTAAAAGACTTGGACATCTGTTTACTGAAATAACCACGCTGAATGGCCACATCATTGGGAACACGATGGCTGCTGACAGGATCGATAATCCCCCCTGTGGCAAACTGAGCCTCAAGGAGAGGAATAGCATGCTCCCTCAGAACAAGCTCTTTCTTCATGGCTTGTAATAGAGAGATCTTATTGCCTGTATACGGATCTTTGTATCCTGTTACTGCTTTTTCAGCTGAGAGAAGCTTCTCATGAAGCTCTGGGCCAACAACTCCATCCTTCACAGCATCATCCACAGAGTATTTCAGATTTTTGACTGGATCAGTAATGAATCCAGTTCCAGCTTGGGCCTCAAGAAGTGCTAGTCCAGTGTCTTTTTGCAAAACATTCTTTTTCATTGCTTGATATATGCTTAACTTCTCATTTGAATTTTCCATTACGATACCATCAATGCGGTCTGTTCCCTGCAAGTACTTACGCACCTTATCAGTTTCACTGACTTCTTTAGGTGTCTTTTTACCCTCTTGCAGCTGGTCAAATGTGGCCTTATCAATAATGTTGGAATCAAGCAAAGAGCGGGCAGTGACTGGTGCCCTTAGGCCTTCAAAGCTGGCCTTTTCTTTTGTTTTGCCCTCTGTTTCATCAACCATTGTAATTACAATCCTTATCAACTTTTCAATTGTTACCTGCCCCATTCTGAACTGGCGAATCAGCTCTATTCTTTGCTCCTCAGTAATGTATTCTGAGTGTATTATCTCCCAAATTGTAACCTTTCTTCCTTTGAATGGGCCATACTCCAGCTCCATAGTTGCCTGGTTCAAAGTCTCTTTTGTCTTGGCCTCTGTTATCTGTTTGTCCTCTTTGGGCTTTGCAGCCTTCTTTGAAAGAGGGAGCAATTTGAGTCCAGTTTCTTTGTCTGTAACACATTTGTTCAAGAGCTGAGCATAAGTTACATCCTCTTGTGAGTTAGGATCATAAAAGACCTTTGTTTCCTCAGTATTTTTGTTTAAAGCCTTGCTGGTTTCCTCATCAAAATACCCACGCTTGCAGGCTACCTCAAGTGGGATGCGATAGCTTTTAATGGGATCAATAATTCCACCTGTTGAAAGTTGTGCCTCAAGCAGACGGATGCCATGGTCTTTCTTTATAAGGCCTTTGTTCATGGCTTCAAACAGAGAAACATTCTTCCCTGTGTATGGATCTTTGTAGCCACTGACAGCTCTCTCTGCTGACAGAAGTCGTTCATGCAGTTCTGGTCCCACAAGACCCGACTTGACAGCTTCGTCAACTGGGACTCTCTCATTTTTGACAGGATCAATGACAAACCCGGTTGCTGCTTGTGCTTCAAGAAGGTTTAGCACAGTTTCTGGGGAAAGTAGTTCTTTCTTCAAGGCTTGATAGAAAGGCATTTTTTCCTTTGTTGGTTCATTCAACAGTCCAGCGATGCACGGTGTGCCTTGCAGTGCCTTTTTCACAGGCTCCATCTCAGAGATCTCCTTAACTGTTATTTTTCCATTACTCAACTTGTTGAACAAGTCTTTGTTTATGATGTTAGACTCTAGCAATTCACTGGCAGGGACCGAACTCTTCAATCCAGCAAACATATTTTGATTATTCTTCTCCTTGTCTTCCACAACTGTGATGACAATCTTAATAATCTTCTCTACTGTGATCTTGCCTGTCTTGTACTGGCGAATCAATTCCCTTCTTTGCTCTTCAGTGAAATATTCAGAATTTATGACTTCCCAAATCGTGACAATTTTGCCTTTGAACCTTCCAAAAGGCACATCAACAGCTGATTTACTGAAAATCTCTTTAGTCTCCAGATCTGTGAATGTTCTCTCAGTCTGAGCCGCCTGCTCTGTTACTGGCAATATTAGCAGTCCGGTCTCTGCATCCTTGGTGCATTTATCTATCAACTGTTTGTAAGTGAGCTGCTCTTTAGTGCTCGGCTCAATGAATAGTTTGCAATCTTCACTTGGATCCGTGAGTTTCTTGTTTGTGTCTGCATCAAACTGACCCTGCTTGTAGGCAGTCTGAAGCGGCACTCTGTGACTGTTGACAGGGTCAATTATGCCACCTGTTGCGAGCTGCACATCTAGGAATTTGGTGGCCTGTTCCTTTTCAATTAGTCCTTTCTTCATAGCCTCGAAGAGAGAGATTTTAGCTCCAGTAAAGGGGTCTTTGAAGCCGGTGGCTGCTCGCTCTGCAGAGAGCATTCTGTCATGGAGCTCAGGGCCTATTAACTCCTCTCTGACAGCCTCGTCAACGGTGAGGAGTTTATTTTTCACTGGATCTACGATGTAACCAGAAGCAGCTTGAGCTTCTAGGAGCATTGTGGCAGTGTCAGGAGAGATCTTGTTCTTTGTCATGGCCTGATAGACACTCATTTTCTCTTTTGATGGAGTCACGACACCTCCAACAAAGTTCTGACCCTTAAGGCATGATTTAACTTTATCAGTTTTTTCAAGTTCTTGCACCGAGACTTTGCCCTTTTTCAGTTTATCAAGTTCCTTTTTGGTCAGGACACCAATGTCATGGAGCCTTGCAGCTGGAACTTTCTCTCTGATTCCATTAAATGCCAGAGGTGTTTCTTCACCTTTCTTTGCTGCGTCCGCTTCAACAGAGCCATTGAACACTTTTTTGGTTGTTTCCACCATTGTCATAGCAACTAATTGCTCCTCAGGAACCTCATCTGTCTGAACTTCAATTTCCTTTGTTTTGGATGCACCCTGTTTGGAGGCGACCTCAAGACTCTGAAGTTTCTCTCTGAGCTTTTTATTTTCCTCACCCAGGAGTTTTTCTTGTTCAAGCCTTTTCTTTTCAAGCACCTGCATTTCTTTCTGCTTGTTATTCATCTCAGCTTCAGCCTCCTTCTGCTTCTTTACAGCTTCATCCATAATGGCCTGAAGTTTTTTCTTCTCTTCCTCCATCGCCCTCTGCTGACGTTCTTGTTCCTCTTTGAGAGCTTTGGCTTTGTTCACTTCATCCTCAAACTGTTTCTGGAGCTTCTTTTTCTCGTCTTCAACGGCTTTCTCTCTTTTCAACAACAGTTCCTTCTCTGTGAGGAAGGACTGCTGAAGAATGGCTTTCTGTTGCTCAATTTGTTCTTGCTGGGCATTTTCCATCTATTAAAAAAAAAATAAAAAAATGTTACATTGTCAATTAAATAGCATTCATCATCAATGCATAAAACTTAAAGGAACATTTAAATAACACAATTCTGAAAATACTGTCTTTCTGGGGATAACAAAACCAGTAGTATATTAGGAAAATTTTGCTATTTAGTAAACAAAATGTTTGTATACCATGTTACAAATAGCCCTTTTAATTTTGTATGAATTTGAATTTGCGTAGTCTGATCTGACTCTCACAGCTGTACAAAGCTGCACACAGCAGTTGTCTCCGTCTGAAGGTAAGAACATCTGCCTGCAGGCACTTCCGAACCTTAATCATTTAGCTTTCCATTAAAAGGCTGAGGGAAAGTGGACGAAGCCAGGTCAGATCTTTCTGTCTTGTCTCTATTTTCTTATGCTAATGGTTTCCCTGCAATAGCACCATATTTACCCAAAGACATTAGCACTTTTCTTCAATTTCTGTCTGAAGCAAACAAGTGTAATTTCCCCAAAAAATACCTTGATGTTTTACTATGACTCATTTAAAATGTTAAATGGTGTTTGAATGACATCCATATAAATTGCAGGATGTTAATTTAAGTCACTGCAATTTACATGAAGTGTTACATATACAAATACTGTAGTTAGTGTGTTTAACAAGATAATTGCACAGGTTGTGTAAATTGAATGACAATGTAAATTGTCATGTCAAAATACCTCTTTTGATTTTTTCTGAAGATCCTCTGCTTCTTTTTTGAGTTTCTCCTTCTCTTTTTCGAGCTCAGCGATGGCATCCTTCAAGTCACCGGCCTCTCTGGTGCTCTGCAGTCTTTGTGTCTCCAACTTCTGCACCACGATTTCTGTAGTTTGTTTTTCCGTCTCCTGAAGACGTGTTTTTGCTTCATCAGCTTGCTTCTTGAATTTCTTTGCCTCTTTTTCAGCTTTTGCCTGAGCCTCACTCAGCTCTTTAACCCTCAGTTTAAGTTTCTCTGCTTCAGCTGAAACCTCAAGCTGCCTCTTCCGCTCAGCCTCCAATGACTTTTGGAAGTCCTCTGTCTCCTTATCAAGGCGCTGCTGGATCTGTTGTTTGTCCTCGAGTAGTTTTTTAGCCTTTTCCTGAGCCTGATTCTTCAGTTTCTGGAGCTCCTCGGCTTCAGCTTTCAGTTTTGTAGCCTCTTGGATGGCTTGCATTTTCTCCTTGAGCATTTTCTCTGAAAGTGACCTCTGCTCAGCCAAGTCAGACTCAGCAATCTGTCTCTGTCTGGCTGCTTCTTCAGCTTCCACACTAAGTCTGGCAGCCTCCTCCGCCAGGCTCTTCATTTTCTGCGCCTCCTCCGCAAGTAGTTTCTGTGTGCTATCTTTGTCTTTCTTCATCAGGAGGCGGTTTTCTTCCTCAATCTTGAGCTTAAGTTTCAGAAGCTCATCCATCTGGGTCTTAACTTTGGACAGCTCATCCTCCACTTGCGCTTTTTGCTTGATGGCATCATTTACTTCACCTTTCACTCGCTGAAGCTCCTTATCCAACACACCTTTCTGCTTATCAGTCTCATCCAGCTGCAGTTTAACCACTGAAAGCTCTTTCTCAACCTGAGACTTTTGCTTAAGTGCTTGTTCTGCTTCTTTTTTGTGCTTGGCCATCTCAGCATCAGCCTCTTTTTTCTGTTTGAGAGCGGCTGCCTCAGCTGCTGCTCTTTTTGAGGCCTCCTCCTGCGCCTCTTTCCTCTGTTTCTCTGCATCTTTTTGAGCTTTGGCCTGTTTTGCAGCTTCATCCTCTGCAGCTTTTTTCTTTTTCTCAGCCTCCTCTGCTTTTTGTCGGAGCAGGGCAGCCTCTTTCTCTGCCTTCTCTTTGGCTTTCTCAGCTGCTTGTGCAAGTTTCTTAGCATTTTCAAACTCCTCTCTCAGCTTATCTTGAGCAAGAACATCTTCTTTGTTCTTGCTGAGAACATCTTGGGCCTTCTGCTCTGCAGCAGTGCATTTCTGTGCCGCCTCTTTGGCCAGCAGTGCCTGTTTCTCTGCGTCTTTCGCAGCCTTTTCTTTCTGTTTATTTGCTTCAGCAGCTTTCTTTTTGAGGCGTTCAACTTCTTCCTGAGCCGCTTTGCACTGCCGGGCTGCCTCCTCTTCCGCTGCAGTAATCCTCTTGACCTTCTCCTCAGATTCTTTCCTTTTCTTCTCTTCCTCTGCAGCCAGCTTTTTCATTTTCTCAGCTTCTTCCTCTGCTTTGAGTTTGCTCTTCTGCGTCTCCTCTGCAACACCTTTTAGTTTCTTTAACTCCACCTCCAAATCCGCCTTGCCTTTTGATGCTTTCTCAAAGTTCAGCTTGATGATGTGAATTTCTTCTTCAACCACCTTCCTCTGCCTCAGAGTTTCTTCCACAATTGCTTTTTGCCTCTCTAACTCAGAATCAGATGAGCTCTTCAGGTGTGTGATTTTCTCTTGTATTTCTTGTTTATGCTGAGCAGCCTGATCCTCCAGCAGCTTCCTCTGATAAGCTTCATCCTCAGCTTGTCTTTTCAGTCTTTCATT
>JAPZDZ010000008.1:3549736-3561103 GCA_029783805.1 Acanthurus tennentii | reverse complement strand
TTAAGTTTGTGCTGATTCCACAAAGTCAAGCTGCAATCACACATTCAAGATGGTTTCAGTTTATTTATCTAGTTGACTTTTGTCTGTTCTGCATAATATTCCTAAATTGAAATGTGTTGCACATTTTTGTCTAATGTAAAAAGAATGGTCACATAAATCACCGTCAACAACATGTCAGTGGTTACACACAGTGAAAAACCGTGTGGACATTTTTTTCTTTTCCCTTTCTTGATAACATGCAGTGATAAAGTCGAGCAGTGAGAGCTGGGAGGAGTTTTACAATGACAGGTCTGCCGTGAAAGGCATACATTCCTCCTGAGGGCGCGCCCGCCCTCCTCACAGACAGGGGGAGCCGCCTCTCTGCGATAACGCCACCCTGTGCACGTAACATCGTCTGCTATCTCTTCTGTGCAAGTGACAGCATGCGATCTCAGTCCCTCTGAGGACAGGAATGTTAACAAACACTGAGTATCAACTAGCTCGCAGGTCCTGATGGGGTTTATGATGGAAGGAGGATGGTATGAAGGTTGGATGGTTCAGGGGGGGAACTTTGCCAAGGTGAGGGATGGCAGCCCCAGGGCATTATGGGGAAGATCCAACCTTGAGCTGGCAATGAAAAGGGCTTGAAAGCATGCACCACCGCTGAATATGACAGAGCCCCGTCTGTTATTATTAAGCCGAGGAATTTATTCTTTTTCCAAACTAGTTCAGGTGCTGAACAGGGGGGGACTTTTTAGGGCTGAAGATGGAAAACAAACTCAGTGAACCCAAAAAGCAAAACTTGGGCAACATTGCCCTTCAGGGTTGTCCATGAAGTTGCCCACATTAAGTTTTTTCCTCATTATTATAAAGTTCTGATGACCTTGACTCACTTTTGCAACAGGAGTTTCATTTAAAAGGACATTTAATTAGTCACACATTGTGTTTACAATCTTGCAGCTTCAAAAATGAAGATTTGATAATTGCCTGATTTATGACCTGCGTTTGTCTCCCTCTTCTGTCAGAAAAGCTGCACTACAAAGCACAAGAAATATATGATAATCCGCAATAATTCACTTTAATTTCTAACCGTAGCTGACAACCCTATCAGGGCTCAGGCTACTGAAGGAAGCCCAGGGTCACTCGGGGCCCCGCGGTGTTGACTCATGGTCAGGCACAGTCACCGTTAAAAGGCGAAGTGATTTGTGAAAGGGGTTGCTATGACGACACAGCAAAAACACACAGAGGCTGCGAGTCCATCAGTGTAATATTTACAGTGGAAAGTCTCCGGCCTCAAATCTCCAGAGAACACTGTTGGACGTAAGAAAGAGTATTTCTAACAGCACTTAGATGTCATGGAAATACAGACATTTGGAAGATCGATGATGAAGCATCTGTCACACATTCAGAAGGCACGATCAACAAACATGTAGTAAAGATCCACTCACTCTGTTTACTCAGGTGGAGCCTCTTAACACACACACGGACTGTTTGCTCAGTCATTCATAGAGAATGAATGCAAATGTCAACACAGTAATCATGTCAAGAGGAGAGATAGAGCTATTCGACACACAGGGACACACACATCATCCTTTTTCTATCAAAGACCAACAAACACTATTGGATTAAGTTGTGTTCATGGTCAGACCCGGAACATTTCTGCCTTTTTTCTCATGAAGGCATTTAAGCAATAAACTGACTAATAAACTAATAGTTCCTTCCTTTCAGTTTCATATTTAAGTAGGTCTGCAATCTTTTCTGTGGGAGGGGGGAACAATGAGGACAAGCCACCACAGATCCTGCCCATTACAATGTGTGTATAAAGTGCAATAAATCTAATCCAAACAATAATTAAATAATTTAAAAAAAGTATTAATTGCCAGGAAACACTACGCTCTTTAGTCTCTCATGGCTTGGTAGGATTGTGAGTGGAGGCATGGAAAAGGTTAAGGACATCATCATCATCATCGCCGTCATCAGCAGCAGCAGCCCCTCCCAACCAGACCTCCTCCTCCTCCTCCTTCTCCTACAGACGCTGAGAGATGGAGACAGCGGCTGAGCGCTCGCACCTACCTGCGCAGCACATTTGGCTGTACAGATGAGACCCCACTTCTCCGCAGCTCATTTCATGAATGTAATTCGTCCGTCGATACATTATTTCCCAGTCCAGCCCGCCGTGCCAGAACGGCACCGCAGCCCGCATCGTATCCTCCGCTCCGGCCATCCTGGAGAGTTTGAACGCAAAGCGCGCTCGACTTTCCCCAAAAAACAACCCCCGACCCGCGTATTTCTCTTGCGTGGTAACGAGACTTGAAAAACTTTTCTTTCTCTCTCTCTCTCCTCTATTAGAGCCACATGGAGGAGAGAAAAAAAAACACAGAGTCGTTTCAGATTGCAGCAGAGTTTCTGTTACAAGGCCAGCCCACTTTTGTTTTGTTTCAGAGCGCTGAGCTGGAGAGCGCCGCGCTGCTCCATCGCGCTCTGTTGTCGCTTTCGTGCGTAGCGTGTAATAACGATTTGTGCCATTGAGACGCGCCTGGGAGGGACATCCCAGAAATACACAGACCGTTCACCGGAGAGCCGTATGCGCTGCTGAGAACACTTCTATTCTGGCGTGTGTGTCGCCTGCGCCGTTCCCAGGATTACATAACCCTCCAGGCCCCCAAATGCAAAACAGACACTGGAGAAACTTATAGGAAGACGCGTTGATATGCGATAATTACAGCCAGTGAGCGTCAGACGCTCCTTTTTATTGTGTCACTGCCGGCAGAGATCTTTCTCAGAGGGGCAGAGTGCAGGTTTGACGGCGTGCAGAAGCAACGTTTGCACGTCGATGATAAATCACACTTTCCCCACACACACACACAACAGCTGGGGGTCATAAATAACTCCAACAGGGAAGTCTTGTTTTCTCTATTTCTTCCGTGACACTTAAATACCTGACATTCATGAGCAGATTTCTGTGGCTTTAAAGTTTGGCAGCAGATGAAAATGAGCTCTAACATGGAAACTAAAAGTTTATTAAAGGGTTTTTGTTTCTTATCTGATTGCAGTTTAAACATTAAAAATAATGCAACTTAAAGGCACAGTCATCTGTACATTTACAATACGAACAAACTGAAAATGATCTGAACTACATGCATGAATGCAAACTTGTAATTCTTGTACAGATATTGTTTTAAACTCACTCAAGTTATTTAAGAACTGTGTGTAAAAAACTAAGATGTAACTCGTGACTACAGTGGGTATTTGTGCACAAAAGCGATATGAACACGTGCTTTAAATGGCTCCTTTTTTTTCCTTTAACTATTTGGCATAAAAAGTTTAGTCAAATGGCATCAATAAAATTTACTGACTTAAATGCATGTTAAGTTTTAGCCAGAGCTTTTGATGCAGTTAAGTTAAAAAAAAAAACAGGTTTGTGTCTCTGAACAGTGATAGTCAAAGTAGGAATGATAACTAACGTCCATCTGCTTCAGGCTCTGGATTACAGCCGTGCTTTTCAACAACGTTTGAGCGTTACAGCAAACCACAGCCTGTGTTTAAAAGTAAAAAACTGACTTCAAAACGTAAATAAAAACCAAAAAGAAAATTGATAAAATAATTAAATTTAAGCTATCAATGAAAAACACAAACATTTAACAGAATTTGTTGTTTTAATTTTGAACTAATTCAAACTTATTGGGGGGGATGAATGTGCTCTGAAGTCTGCAGTGTTCCTAAAATAAGTGATCCAGATTTTATCACAAAGCGTGTCGAGGAGATGTGGTCGCTTTCACCCTGTGAAACACAAACACAGACCAGAGCCGCTGCCTCAACATGGGCACACAGTGTACAGTTCGACAGAGGACGAGGCCGGCTGCTGGCAAGGTTAACCACTAATGTGTTTTAAGTTACATGGGTTATTGTGCGAGGCATGCGGGGACTTTGTGGGCGTTCATTGTTTTCAACACTTGGCATCTTTAAATAACAGCTTGCGTTTTACTTTTCAGCGGGGAGGACGGTTCTCCCTCCTGAAGTCTGTCATTACTGCCACGGTGAAAAGCAGACAGGAAAGTGAGTCACAGCCACACACCACCAGCCAAAATCTAAACCCAATTCTTCAGCGTGTTGTATTTTGTGGCATGCGGTTTAACGTTCACGGCCGCCAGTCGAGTGGCTCGTCCACGAACAGTGGCGCAGACTTGGGTGTGGCTTTGCAAATGGATTAGATGAGTGAATAAAGCGTCCTAATCTTTTGAGTCTTTAGAGAGAAAATTATTAATGGAAATCCCAAGAAAGAAAAACAGTCAAAGCCAACAGAGGACAGTGTTGTGTTTAAGGAGAGGTCAGGATCAACAGGAGCCTCTGGCACAACTCAAATCAGTTAATGAGTTACATAGACACATAATCACTTAGTGCAAATGACTCCTTAATTATACAAGTAACACCGCAGCCCTCAGATTCCTTTAAGGTCTGGAGGATGAGCGTGAGGCCTCATGAAGGAAAACTGAAGGCCTCCTCCTTCAGTTTGTTATGACAGTATCCAGGATACACAGTCCACCGTCCCTGGTGTCAAGTTCACTACCATTAGCCAGCCACCATGCGTGGCACTGGGAGCTTTTTATAAACCTGGCTCTCAGTAAAATCCCTTTTACCTACTTTCGCCTCCCCAGTGTTTCAAAGGCACCTTGTTGCTCCAGTGAATTATTGTTCTACCTTAAAAGTGGACAAGCTGTGTCCTAACATCACAGCATGTGACGCTGCAAATGTTTGATTTCGAGCAGACCTGCAATGTAAACAGTGAGCACATTTCCAGACATCCAGAAATCAATCGCAACACCTCCCCTCCTCTGTTAAAAATACATTATTTAAGTAGAGACAGTTGCTTGGGAGAGGGAATATGACCTTTGCTGATGTACAGGGGTGTAGACTTATTGTCTGCACTGCGGCAAGTACAGAGCTGAAAGCAGATCCCGTCATATGCAAACTGGCTGGATATTGACAGAAGGAAGAGATAGCATGCGGCCTACTTTTGCAGTGCAATGTTTGCCTCTAATTTACCAGTCAAACCACTCAACCAGGCAATTTGGCCAGTGCCTCAGTTGTGCAGATATACTGTAAACTCATTCTGCTCAGATAAGGAGAGGAGAGGTGGATAAATCTGCTTTTCACGAGTTTTTACTTTTTGCTTGTGCTCTATGATTTGCATATTGAGCCTTTTCCTTCAAGGAGAAAGTTACTGGGTTTATTGACTTGTTACTCATCCTGTCATAACAAAAGCAGGCAAGTCACTTTTATCATTGAAAACTACTCTTATCAGCTCAAGGTGTGTCTTCCTTGGCTTCCTTGACAGCATTGTGCAGTTTATTATCTGAACTAGACCGCTGGGAGAGATAAGGGAAATGTACAGAGCTTGGCTTTGGTTTAGCAAAACAACCAACCATATCAGGATGAAGTGCATTCCTGTTACATTTTACAGCTTGATTCATTTGAAGTGCAGGCTGTTCACAGGTAGAGCAGTTATAATGTGACTTGAGGCTACGTCATTTTGTTATCTGCTTCATTGTCAAAAACTAATTTACAGATTTTTTTAGGGACCGCCTGGTAACCAAACTGGTTAAACTGGTTATCACAATACTTTCATAGGCAGGGGAACAGATGCCTTTTGTCTTCACCTGCAGACTGTCAGGTCAGTCAGACATCTTCTGATTTGCCTCGGGGTGTGTACCCTGCAGAGGTGTGTTAGGCAGCTGCCATCGTGACATGCTGTGCAAACACTAAAACAGGCCTGAGTGAGGCGTGGTGGGTGAGGCTCAAAGCTGCAGACGCCTGCAGGTAACCTCCAGGCTGTTCAGTGAGTCCAGTGCTAAGTAATTATTATCCTCTGCCAACAGGGAATTGATGAGTTAAAAGGAAATGCTTATCAGCTAACTATGAAAACATTCCAAGAAGAACCGGTTAAACAAAGTAGTAGTTAAAAAAAGTAACCACAATAGAAGCTGAGACGCTCTGAAAAGTCAATGGTTTAAACTGACAACAAGTCACCTAAAAGGGGGCCAGTCAACTGAACCAGATCTCTACAAAGACAGAACTTGGATGAGAAGAAAAGGAGGTCATAAAAAAAAAAACAGCAGAGGAGCGAAGCTGATGCTGAGGTTTGCACATCAAAGCTCTGACGAAGCTGAAACCCTCCGACCAGACCGACGCACCCCGACGTCATCGCATTTACATTCAGCACTTACAGGGTTAACTGCAACATATCCATACCACAGGAAACCGAGACGCGTGAGGGAAAAAAAGAGGGGGGAGTGAGAAAGAGAGAGAAGGAGTGTGCGCATGCAAAAAAACACACAGGACAAGAGAGCAGAGACGACGGACGAGGACAGCCGGCAAGAAACTATTTGCACAGAACAAACCTTTGGTTAAACTTCCTCTTAAGGCAGAACCGTCACCTTTGCCGAAGTGAGCCGCGTAGCGATGAGTTTTTCCGTCTTTTTCTTACCTTGTTTCTTGCGTAATCTCCACTGCCAGACGGCGATTAAGGTAACAATGTGGCCCACAACCACCAGGGCTGGGAACACATTTCCAGGGGGGCTTGCCGGCATCGGGCCTGGTACAAAGTGGAGAGTCCCTGGCCTCAGAAGACAGGTGGGAGAGCTGGGGGAGGGGGGGGTTGAAAGGTGAGGGGGGATTGGAGGGGAGGAGGAGGGGGGTGGGCGTCTAGGGGTGTGGTGCCATCGCGGACTTTAAAAACGAGCGCTGCAGCCAAGTTGTCCGTGACTTTTTACGAGAGAGAGAAGAACGAAAGAGCACCCCTCCCTCTCCTCTCTTCCCTGTGACTCACTGCTCCGGCAGAAATGACTCCCTCCCTCCCTCCCTCCTGGTTTCCCTGTGCTTTACTCTTCTACAATTCCTTTCTTTCTTTTCTATCCACTCTTCTTTGTCATTTGAAGCTGCACCTGTTTCAGAAACTAGCTGTGAATCTTCCAGCCTGAGCCACTCTGCAGCCCTGACTCAGCCGAGGCCGCTTTGCAGACTTGACGGAGCTAAAAAGAAGTTTTTGTCCTCTTCTGTGGCTCAAGTGACTCCACGGGTTTTTCTCCACAGCTACTGGCTCGCTGCTTTCCTCGCTCGCTGCAGCCTATCTGCAGGAGTTAATAATATATGAGGCTGTTTTGTGTGACCCACGCACACACACACGCACACACACACGCACACACACACACACGCACACGCACTCCCTCACTCAAGTCAAGCCTTGATAAGAAGTAAAACTAAGCACAAATATGATCCACTTTCAGTCAGTATCAAAGTTTCCTACTCATTCCCTCTGTAGGATTTTCTTTTACCCACTCAAGCCCATGCAGTTATTTTCCATCATGGTTTACGAGTCACAGATCATCCAAGGCCAACCCCTTCCTCCTTTTCCAAATGTTTATACTGAAGCCATGACTCCCTGTTTTATTTTCCCCCCACATTCAATTCATCCCCCATTATGTAACTTTACTATCACTCCCTGGATGCTAATTGCTTCCTGATGCTTGGACAGCACGAGAAAATGCCTATAACTTTCCCAGAAACCTATTTAGCTGGATACTGTTTTACCACAAACCAGCTAAGAATCTTTAAGATATAAACTAACCCTTAAATCATAAAGTGTTTCTCGCTGTTCCTCTTGACAACCCCGTAATTAAAGCATTGACGGGGGGGGAAACCTGCAACTTAACCAAGCCCCCTCCCACAATTTAGCTTTCAACACAGTAATTTAGGAATTTTCAAACCTGTAAATCAAAAGTTATTACGACCACTCGCTGTCACTGCAGGATCGCCACAATATTCTGAGCATTTTATCTGGTTCTCAAGATTAAAACAAAATGTGTTTTCTATTTAGTGTTTTATACCAAAGAGATACGCAAGGATTATAAGCTCTTGGCACGACAGGGATTTTCTGTTGGAGGACGAACTGTTCCGCAAAAATATGCACACACATCTCTTTGCATCGCTGTGCAGACATCAAAAGCATCTTGCTGCGGGCAAAACGGCATCTCTGCCAGTGTTTCTGTTGTCAGAACATAGAACAAGCATTAGTTGGTGTGCACTCGAAACAGTGTCACTTTCATCCCCAAAGTCACGCAGAAACTCAACACCAACACAAATGTCACGATCTTACAAGGAGGCAATGCAGGCCCACATGCCGACCCGGATCCATAAAACAAGCAGAAATAGACGTTACAACCTTGACCTAAAGCTGTCTTTGGTTTGAGCACAATCTCAATGTAAATACAAAGAAGAATTCAGATTATTCCTCTGATGAACAGGCCTTTGACACAAAACTTGATATGCTATGAAAGAGTTGCATAAAAACAATTAAAACTGCCCTAAAAGTTAAGCAGATGGGAACAAAGGCTAGAGGGGCTGAACTACATTTGTGACAAAGAGTGATTGTAACCGAGGGATTTAAGTTATGAGTGTTGGCAGCTCATTCTGCGTGAGACTTTGTGTAATTTGGACTTGGCCACTGCTGATTTGATTAAATATTCATTTCTCTACACATGTTTTTTTTACAGTGCAGTCATGACAATGTATTAATCTTAAGCTTATTTGTTCAGATTTTGTTGCCCTTGTTCCTCACAGTAAGTCTACTTCTGTGTCAGCATACTGAGAGTTATTTAAAACCAGAGACAAATCCACATATTTGGTCATGAAAGCCGGTTCTGATTCTGCTCCTGGATTGAAAATATCCACCAAATCTCCAAAGCCTTAAAAACTGGCAGCTCAAATTCTTTAGTTAGCTGCAGTAAAGACTAAGCAAAGGGAGCTTGACCATGGGAGCAGTACAGATGTCTAGAATAAATTCATTCCACCACTCCTTTATGGGAGGAGTCTGCCCCCTCCCACTCTCTTCACATGGTATGCATTTACTTGGTGATTCCCATATTGTGCTACACGTTTTTGTATACTCACACGTCCGCAATACACCAAACTCTAAAAGCCAGCATGCAAATTACAAAGTTCTTCTGAGTTCGGTTAAAATGCCTCAATCACTACTGACAAAGATTTCCTTAAAAGCACAGGTAGGGTTATGTGAGCAATGAGAGGAATTACAGAGATGTTTTTAATCTGCAGTCCTCTACATTAATACTGATGCTGGGAGTGGCAGTGTCCTCAGATGGCATTCATCAGGCAAGAATTTTAACCCTGCTTATTTTTTTCCTATTCAAGCATCCCAAAATTAAGTGAAATAAAGTCTAAAATGCTAAAATCTTGTAAAAAGCAAACTTACCCTCTTGTGGTCCTGTACAGAAACAACAGCATAGGTCCATCTTTGCTCAGTGTCTTCACGACTTTTAGAGAAAATACTGAACTGCCAAGGAGTCAGATCTGACTTCCCGACATTGTGTTTCTGATCAAAACTAGGGGGGCGTGATAAAAAAAGCACAGAAGAAAAAAAAAAGAGAAGCAGAGGCACGGCTGGGAAGTAAAAACTAGACAGCGCTGCGAGTTTGACTTAATTTGTGAGACTTTCCTCAGTGGAAACAGCATCTCATGCGTGGCGGTTAGCGCCACTGGATGGAGTCCATGTGCAGGACTGCAGAAACTCCCAGGGACACATTCACATTTTTTCTTACAGGATTCAGACAAAAAGCGGAAAGCATGACTTTTGCCAGCCAGCTACTGTAACAAAGGTTTCTCTGTGGAAACTATGAAAAACATTAGAGACAGTGCAAGTCTGCCCCCACATCCACTGATATGAAGCCATGATTCTGATTAAACTCTTAAACAATGACAGCTGGAACATTTAACTAATGTTAGAAACTCAAAAAAGATGGGGTTTTTTGTAACATATTGGTCAACTTAGAACATGTTTTGTTGTGGTTTAGTTTTGTTGAACAGTGGGTTAAGAATTTCAGCTCTGTATTTCCAGATTGTAGTAAATTTTATGGTTCAATAAGAATAAACAAGGCTGGTAAAAACTGGTTGTTGTCGAATGAGTTATATGTCAAAAACTTTTATCATTTTTAATGAATGATTGGAGTCACTCACAAAGCAAAAAATCCAAACATCCTTTAGTTACAGAATCTCAAATAAGAACATTTACTACATTTCTATTTTATATACTTGCAAGCTAAACATCTTTGGTTTTAGACTCTTAGCCATCTTGAGTTCCAGCTTTGGGCTTTTTTTTGGTTGTTTTTGCTTGTTTGTTTTACATTCATCAATTAAATTAATTATCAAAAAGGTATTACAAACTAAACTTTTTGCAGCCCTATAGATGTATTAAAAAATATAGGCAAACCCAAATGCAAAATCTATTCAAAGTAATAGACAGTCTATGCATCTGGAGGAATGTTATCTATGCAGCTGTGCTTAAACTCTGAGCCCCCTGATACTTCACTGTTATGCACTGCTTTCACTCATGAGAGCCGTGGAGCAGCCAGTCAGGGGCCTTTCCTGCAGCCCACACCCCTCTGGATTTAACATCGGGGAATATGATCCCACACACTGCCAGGCAGCGTGGGTGGTGTCTAACGCAAAGTCTCTGGTGTAAAGTTAGGAACTATAATTTGCTTCACTCTTGTTCCTTAAATAAACACTTGCCGTACGTCGAGAAGAAGCCGGACAAAAAGTTCTCTTAATAAAAAAAATAAGTCAAGATCACTGTAAATGATGTGTAGTCACTTAAAAGACACAAAGCCACTTGTCATAAACTGTTATCTGATACACTGGCAGTGAGAGACACACCCATACCTGCTTCATCCTCTCTGGTCCTCTGCACAAGCAGAGACTCTCCATTAAGTGTTTCTGTGCTGACACCTTTTGGTAAGAAAACAGAACTGTTCCGACAACAAAGACTTCCTACCTTGGCCGTGTTGAATCAAAGCCTCCATGTAGTCTCTAGTATAATTCATTTCCGTCGTGGCTCAAGTGGTTTCTGGTTGATTTCTCTTTGTCACTGTATCACGCTATAAATGCGACACATAGTACCACTGTATGAGACAGCAGGTTTGTAACCCTGTGTGCTGTGCTGCTGTCACTAGTCCATTCAACTACAGTATGGTCTTTTTAAATGTTGGAGTTTTGGTTCAGTGCAGGCTGGGCTACAACACTGAAGGGCAGATGAAAGGTGGCAACTGCCACATGTTCTCTTCTGGGCTGCTTCTGCTGCTTCGCCCTGCTTGCAGAGGCACAGGCAGGAAAAGCTGAGTGTGGCTTAATTGGACTCACATTTCCCAGTCTCTGCTTAGTCATATATCAGCCCCCGACAATGGAAAGTTCTCAGGCAGGCTGCATATTAAGGTAAAGCCTGGTAGTTAAATGTGGGGCTTTTGAGGAGGCACGGATCATCATCAAGCTGACATCTTGTGGAAGCCTTCATAAATATTTATAAAGGAACTCTTGGAAATG
>JAPZDZ010000008.1:3490723-3501010 GCA_029783805.1 Acanthurus tennentii | reverse complement strand
AAAGTTGTGCAATTGTTCCAGTATTTTGCCTCAGGGGGGAGGTGCAACATGGCTGCAGTAGCTGCATATTAATCCTTTATAATAACTTCAACCATCTTTACTATGTCCATTAAAAACTTTTTACTTGCACTTGTGCTTCGACTCACAGTGTGAGTGTGTCATGCATTAAGTGTCTGACATCATTATTGAATGTATCCCACACCGAAAACCCCACAAAGGAACAGAATATATGTATAAAATATCCATTTAATGCAGAGCTGTTACATATTACACCTTTAAGATTCAAACAGAGGTGGTAACTCATAAAAATGCTGCACGGTGAAACTTTTAAAACCTGCTCTCTCATCATTTTGCAGATCTCTCTCTCTCCCTCTCTCTCTGTTTTTTCAAAGGCCACAGTTGGACATTTTCATCAGATTTTGAATAGCTGGGCAATGAATCCCCGCATGAAATCTCTGTGGTGGAGCTTTTTCATGCCTTACAATCACACACACACACACAAAAAAAACTAGACTAGGAAAGATGTGATGTCGTTTCTTGCTGGCTCACATCTCTCTCTCCCTCTCTCTCTCTCTCCATCCATCCTTGAGGCCAGGACAGATCCCGGACTCCATCTCAGCGGTTGGCTGCCTTCCACTTCGTTTTATGAGAACAAGAGCCAGCTGGATGTGAAGCGTTTTAGAGAAGGAGCCAAGGATTTAATAGAGACATAAGAGCGGGAGGCACGAATGAAACTGATTAATTACGAACAAAGAGCAACATTTTGTAAAAGAATGTGATACTGCATGTAATATCCTCCCTTGACGGTAATTTAAATTCAGTGCCTTCTTGTCAGATTGCTTTGTACCAGGTGGCAATGCCGTACCGCTGCTCTCCGGAGCCGCTGAGGATCACAAGTGTCAGAGCGAATGAATTTCCATGCTCTGACATTAAAGCAGTGGAAATAAGACAGCGGGAACAACAACAGCCTGTCCTGGGGACTCCTTCTCCTCCCCGAACATCCACTTCCAATTCAGTTTCCACATAGTTTCCCAGCTAACACGGCCTGCTGGGTGATGTTTTCCTGTGAATCAGAGGGAAACAAGGCCAGCGATGGCTTGTGGCTTGTTAGGTGTGCTGGCAGTGCTGCAGTCGCCAATGCAACGGACCGTTTCTCACACTGACCAGCTCAGAAAATACAAGCCACCTCATGTGCTAATAGTTGCTTGATCACTCTAATTTAAATCAGTGTGGGTACCCACTTTTTTAGAAATCTGAAAAATCAGAGTGAAGTGCTGTTAGTGCCTGTTTTCTCCGGCTAAAAATGAGCAGTTACACTCCATCTCTGCAAACTGACCCGAGAGACTTTAATCCAGTGAACCACAAACTGTGAATTACACATGATTTAAGCCTAATAAATATGTAAATATATGAATAATTGTCCACACTGCGGGCTGGGCTCGCTGCGGGTGAGATGTCGTCCAACGTCGAATTCAAAGTTTCACTGAAGATCGAGCTTTTAAACCTCGTAGAGCCTCCCTGTGTTTTGCTGCCACGCACAGCATCTATGATGTGAGTAAAGGAGCCTTCAGTCCCAAGCCTGAATATTACATGGCCTTAACATTTTGTAAACATGAATAATAAGATATCTTGAGTTTCACCGGCTGCCCACAGTCTGTTTTGTTTACAATAACCGAGAAACGAGGATCCCTGAGCCTCTGCAACAACTTCTCTCTTTAGGCTTGTCAGCAATTTTCTTCTAAATCAAAACTAAAGAGCTGAACAGAGACGACTAATGTGAGTCAAAGTAAGACCTTTAAACTCTCATGATCCTACTTGTGTGGAAAGAACATAATGGATGTGTTTGAGTGTTGGATTGAGTGGTTTTTGCTATTGTCTTGGCCTGAGTACACCTGTCTTTTTTGATTCTGACATGATATAATATAACGGACTGATCATGCAGTAGTATTTACAGTAAATGACATTATTTCTTTTCCATATGTAGACCTAAACACACTGTGGTTAATATTGCATATATACATTGTATATTACCAGTCCATTAACATATGCACATAGACAGTCTTTCTTTTTATCCATTAAACTTACTGTGTGCGATAATTCGACCAGTCGATTAAATGTTGACAACTTCATTATTTGACACAAGAAATACCAGTCAGTCAAATTCCTATTATGTTATCAATGCACAATTTGAACATAACAGGAAAATGTGTAATATTCACAATACAGTTGGCAAAGTGCAACACATTTAAGCAGCATTTAGAAGAATCTGATTTATGCCACTTTATAATATCGACCTCAAACAATAGTTTTTGTAGACAATATTAAACCTAAAAGCTTGAATTGTGCTCAGTTTTGACTGTTTTCTGACTCTTAGGTTAGCCAGTCAAACTCAGTTTAATCTGCACTTTAAAGTTCAGGAATGTAGTTATTAGGAAACTTCCCAAATATAATTTTTATTTCAAAATCCTGTAAAGTTTATTCTGCACAGCTACAGTCTGATCTGTATATTCTGTTTGTCGTTCAGCTCTTGTTTTATTTTTAGCCGGTTATCTTTGTTCAGCTGTATGTCTGTAGACACTCAGCCAATAAAGTTGACTCAAATTTGTCTTATTTATTAGATATAGTGTGTATGTGAGGTTATTTTCTATATATATGTATATATTGGCATATTTATTGAGTTACAGATGGCCGAGGCAGCTGGTAGCAGGAGTGGAGACATTTTAAAAAAATCAGTTTAAAACCTGTTTCCTTCTGACACAAACACAATGTTACTTCTTGTCGTTGTCAGCCTCGTTTTCTCTTTTTCATTACTGAAGAAGAAAAACTTGCTGGATGCCACTCTTCCTCTTAGGAGTCTGTGATGATAGATTTTTTTATTCCTATAAAATACGACCCAGACTCAGAAAAAGCAGACTGCAAAGAGCTGAATCCATAAAAAGCTGCCAGACTTCATAAAGGTGGACTGTTTGTTAATATCACCGATATGCAAAACCTATAGGAGGACGTGACTAAATGTAGAAATTATCTGCAGGTGCTGCATGCGTTCACTGAAGTCTACTCTGTGTGCATGAATATTGCATGTATATATGCACATGGATTGAAGGACATTAAAGCTCAGATGGGTGGTGCACTCCCCCACAGACATGAGTTAGCACCAGCAGAGCACAGCAGACAGGGAGATCACACCGAGGAGAGTCTGCGGTGTGAAAGAAAACCATGCAGGACAAGGACAAACAAAGGAGAAAACAAACCAAAAAAAACAGGCAGAAAGAGGCAACATTCACATGATTCAACAGTCTGCAGGTCGTGTGTGTGTGTGAGTGTGTGAGACTGAATGTGAGATGAAAACCAAACCTGACATTCAGTTTCACCAGAGGCTCCGTAAAGGTTGTTTTTATGGCTTTTTGTGTGTTTGTGTTGCATGGATTGATTCATAAAGATTGAAGACTTTGGGCTCCAACAACAGAAAACAACTTCAGTTTAATGTGAGTTTGAAAGATTTTGCAGACATGAAACGTCCCTGTTTGCTTGATTTATGAGGACTTATCTACTCTGAAGAACTGAGTTGATGCTTTCAAAAAAGTCTCTCCTGGTTTTGTTATAAGAAAAACAATGGATTATTTAGTGTTTTGTACAAATTCTCACATTAACATGCTAATAAGTTCACACTGTAATAAGATGCTGATGTTAAGCAGTTAAGTTTACCGTCTTTGTTTAGCATGTTAGCATGCTAATGGTTGCCAATTAGCCCTGAACACAAAGTACAACTGAGGCAGATGGGAATGTGAGTTTTGCAGGATACATAAACCAAAGTATTAAACGAACAGTTAAAGAGTAAAAACAAATTGTTGCAGTTAAACCTGAAGGGAACATGAATGTCCAAACACTGCGATTTGTGCAACAGCTGTTAAAAGCACCAACAGGAACCTCATGGTGGCGCTAAAAGGTCAACATAAAGCATAAGAAGTGCACAGCTAGCAGTGTGAGCTGCAGACTATGTGACTTTTTACAGAGATTGTTAGCACACACTCACTCATTCAGTTTAATTAGCACTAAATGCAAATTCACTGGATGACTGAAGTCAGTCAGCAGCGTGCCCTGAGAAAATTTCCCAGCATTCCATGTGACAGTTGTTGAGTGATTTCAGTCTTGACTGTCAGACCAACATCCCCAGAGACGTGAAGTTTAGCTAAAGAAAGATTTATTTCAAAGCAAGTACATTCAGATTAACTTACAAGTTGTTTTTTTTTGGCTAAAAACTCAACATCAACACAAAACAGCTGAAAGTTTTTGTGTGTTTTTGCTCATCCGTGGAGGAGTGTGTGAAGACAAAGACAGACTAACAAAAAACACGGAACAAAAAGCCTTCGCACGATGAATATAACATCTGTAAAGGCTTCAAACTAACCGACCGAGATGGCGTCACTGCTTTTGTCTGATTCACAGACTCGCTGCTTCTCTCAACTGCAATGATTTCAGCTTTTACAAAGGAAAAAAAGCTGACTGGCTCCAACGAGCTCATGTAGAGAAAATAGAGGAAAAAAAGTAATTGAACGTCAAAACAGAGCAGACGAAGCTGACGTGCTTTTTATTTGCCCTCGGCCGAGACATTTTGCCCCCACGCGTTCTGAGGCGAATAAAATGAGCCGAGCGCCTTGTCTCGTTTGCACACACACACACACACACTCACACACACACACACTCAGTGAGAATTGAGGCTGGAGGTCGAGCACTTTGTCACATCGACGGTAATTTATCTTTAATGCTGAGTGTTTCTGGAGTGGGAAAAAAAACAAGTGCTGGGTGCTTTGATCCTAAACACTCCACTGATCTAATGTCACCACACACACACACACACACACACACACACACATTTAACTCCATGCTCAATAACATGTATGCTGCAGATGAGTTTTTTCCTACCTGAGGTTTTGTCCGTATGTTTGTAAGTGAGAAGGGTAATTCAGTGTAAAGTGAACCGGGTTAAAACTCAAATTGAATTGTGGCCTTGACTGTGAAGGAACTGCAGTTTCTGAGAGCGGCAGCTTCACGACGTGGCCCGCTGTGCTGTAGATTGACTGTCGAGTCTATAAAAAAAAGATTTGCAGGGGAGCGATTAAATGCTTACAAAAGACAGCTGACATGAACGTGGCTGCTGTTTATTTCCTTCACCGTTTCACCGTCAGTCAGCTCTCCTTCAGGATGTGAACGCGCTGGATGTTTCTGCAGCCTGAGGGACGAAGCGTTTTGCAGCAAACATGAGAATGGAAATTGGTTCGACACTGGGTCTTGGATTGCAAACAGAAAAACTCAGCTCAGCAAGCAGAATAATCAGAACAGGAGTTTATTTTTTTTTAAAAATCCACAGCTACATGCTCAAATTACTTTTTGGCTTGAGTGACTTTACAGCAGTTTTAATCCATTTTTCTTTTTTTTTTTTGACTGCTTCGAGGCTTCACCAGCAAGCTTCCAACTTCTTCTATCTGCTGTCTGGTTGGTGCTGGACAGGAAGCATCCAGTGGGGTTATCAGAGTGTTTTTTTTTTTTTTTCACTTGAAGCAGCTTCCTGTTGTGGCTGGAAATGATGAAAACAAACCAAAAGTCGACCTGCAGGCTGTAAACATCCAAAACACATGCAGGACGAGACACTGAAGGGATTTGTGGGCCAAAGCAGATCTGCATAGTTTTTATCTGAGGGTTTATTAGTGCACACCAACAAATTTCCCACAATGCTAATTCTACGGTATTTAAAAACACAGATCGTTGCACATCTTAAGTCATGTGAGGTTTTATTATTTCCAGCAAATACTACAAATTCTCCAAAGTCTGCCATTAGACTCTTTCTTTGTTTGAAGCCGGCGCTTTAAGGTCGTTATGCGTGAATGTTTTTAGATCCAAATTACAGAAAAAAAAACTGCTTAATGAAGGTTTGAATGGTGCCATTAGTGAATTTAGGCTTCATTCTCTTTAAAAAAAAGACTTATTTTCTTTCTCTCTGCGTGATAAAAGCTTTTTGCTTGGGTTTGTTAAGACTTCACAACTCCTCAGGGATCTTTGGACTTTTCTCTAAATGTTTGAAAAATGAAAGCCGGTGAATCTGCTGTGTGTTTTTCTTGAATATAACCTGCAATTTTATGATTGTTGTGTATAGTGTTTTTCTAACAAACTTGATATGTGTCAACATTAATGATTAGTGTAAAAATAACAAATAAATACATCAACAAAAGGTATTTCTGTTTGAAGTGACTGTGAATTATGAAAGTTGCTGTTTAAAAGGCTTCATTACTGTTGGAAAACTACCTGATGGTGAGTTTTTTTATTTATATCAGCTTATAATTTCCTTCCTTTCTTCCTTCCTCTGTTGAAGTTACCTGAAGCAAACAAAATCCACTGTTACCTTGAATAAAATTACATTTTTCTCTGGCTGAACCTTTTTTCAATAATGTAAGAGCACAATTTCACAAAATACAACATAGACACCAGTTTAATGTTGGAATTTTACATATATTTACATTCCAGTAAGAGTTTAAATTTGTCCACCAGGATGTGACCTGAAGGAGAAAACTGAAACAAAATGCAGCTCGCTGACGTTTCTGACTTAAATAGGAACTCTAATTAGCTCAAAGCTAATTAGCTCGATAAATGTGACAGAGATCATCATTAGGAAAACTTAATACATGCAGAGGAGAGACTCATCCCGACTGTGTTTAAATAAAATATACATATATTTGCAATTACGCTGCTGGCAGATGCACATTAAAGTGAAAAGGAACCAGATTTAATGGCAGGAACCTGCGACTGAACGAGGTCTGTGAAGTTTCCCGCTCGGTTTGCAGCCTCATTATATTTCCGTGCAAACAGAGGAGACACGGAGACACGCGTTTGTAGGCGCATGTACTTTTGCATCACTTGCCGCGTGTTTGTTCGCGATGCAGATGTGAATCACTTCAGTTTGATGTGGTTTTGAGTGACAGGCGGCGGGATGCACCCAGGAGAACAGATGGGGTCGGATGTACAAGAACAAAGAACCACTTCCCGTTTTCCTGTTCTGTTTTTTTTTTTTTGTTTTGTTTATTGGATTTGCAACCTGAAATGTTTCATCAGCACAAAAGCACAAGTTGCCATTAAAGATCGTTTCCTGCATGTTGCCACAGTGACGATATAAGAGTGTTTATTCTCAGATGAGTCGTGTTTTTTACATGTTTGCATCATTTCGTCGTGAACTCATGAATTTTATTGTCACCTAGTCTTAAAGTCAGTACGTTACTGTTGAGAATATCAATTATTTTTCAGCCGAACAGACACAATCATTAATGTGTTGTGTATCCTCTGCAGCACGGTGATGGATGTGTTGTCACGGCGATTCACTGACGAGCTCGTGAGTCAGCTGACACGTCCTGAACTCTGCAGAGCCGCGACGCTCAGCAAACATCTGCCAGCCTGTGAAGGAACAAATCATGCAAATATTTAATATAATTCAAGTTTTGCTCGTTCGCTTGAATGACAGGAAACATATTTTGTCTCTTAGCTCTGATGAAGAGAGTTTCGGTTTTGATTTGACATATTTGCCTCCTCTGAAAAACACTGCAGGTGAAACAGTTTGACTTGTGTTGCTCACAGCACTGAGAGGGGGGAAAAAAAGACATTTATAAAATTGAACAGCAGCATCTCTCCTCTGTGTTGCCATGGCTGATTATCCGGACTTCACGCTGCCAACAGTTTTCACAGAGACTTTTCCTTCAGTGGAAAGTGTTTCTCATGAAAACGGTTCACAGGGACGTTTGTGGCTGCGAGCAACACTAATGAAAGTCTGTTCGTCTCCACTGTAACAGAGACAGAAATGTCACAGACAGATATCTCAATGTCTGCAGATGTGGAGGGATCATTCAGATGTTTCACTGCAGTAAAAGTAGAAAAACCCCACTGTAAAAAAATACTCCATTACAAGTACACACCCTGCATTGAAAACTAACTAAGGCTTAAGTTTGAAGTTGTATTTAAAAAGTATATGAAGTATTAAAACTAAAAGTATGCATTGTGGTCCATATGAGTGTTATAAATAGTAAAATTAATATCAATGGATTAATATTACTGATGCATCAATGTACAAGCTGCACTTAAGTCTTGTAGTTGGTAATTTTTTTTTGCTAATTTTATAATTTCTTCACTGTGGAGTCGTTTAATCTATAAAAACGCAGGTAATTCTTGGCTCATAAGACATTCAGCATGAAAAATCTAAATTTGTTATGTAACCTCACACATGTTGAGGAGCATGAAGTACAATGTTTCCCTCAAAGTGTAGAAGAGTAGAAGAAAAGAGGAAAAAAAAACTCACACGAGTGCAGGTACCTTAAAAATTGTACCCCAGTACTTTACTTGAGTAATGGGATTACCTTCTGTCTGTAGACGAACTGATGCTTTAAAATCAGGTGAGCATGATGTGAGAAGACAGTTTATTTTTGCACTTTTTTGTAAGAAAAAAAAAAATCATCTTGCAGGTTTGAAAGTGAGACATGAAGCCTGCAGCTACAAAAATCTTTAGTGGTTAATTTAATTCAGCTTCGACTTTCAGACAATACACAGTTTGGAAAGCAAACATCAAAGCACCGAAAGAAAAGAAATGCTTTTAAACTTGCACAACATTGTTCATAGTTTATTGTGATGTCCAGAAATGAAAACAGCTCAGACTTGGTGGAAATGTAAAGAAATATTGATTGTGATTGAGCAGCATGAAAAGAACAGACACAATCAATGTTTTGGGAAAAAACACTCTGGTTTGATAATGAAAGACTTGCACTCAATTGATTCACTCCAAATAAAGCCGTCGGAGGCTTTTGTGTGTTTCTTTTTCTGAAGAAAACGTCTGCTGAGTCAGTCAACATGCAGGAAAGTTGACGTTCAAAAAAAAACCCCAAAACCCTCCTGAAGATTTAGATCTTTAAAGAAAAAAAAAACCTCTGGAGTTTTTATTCTGAGGCGACCTCTTCTGTTCTCGCTCAGGTGCAATCTGAGCAGAAATGAAAACGTGGCACGCAGGACAAATTGCGGCATAAATCAGAGACGAGGTAAGCAAAACTGTCCTGCTGCGAGATTAATTTACCCCCCCTCCCTTCGCTTCAAACCCCCACAAAGTGCTGCAACGTTACAAACAGAAAGGCTGCATCATTTTTTTTCCTTCCGAGAGACGAAAACTCACTCTGTGTTTGATGGATCAGTGTTTTTAAAAGACCAATCGGTTCATCTAAACTATAAAACACCGGCCCCCGCTTTAAACATTAACACCCCACTTATTCTATCATTCTGATTCATGGCTGAATTAGTTATTTCTTAACATTTTTTTACACTTTACACTTTTTATAGCCCGTTTCTCCTCACTGATGGAGCCATATATGTCAGCTGAACCTCTGAGGGTCTGCGGACGTTTTATGCTTCTGAGCTCTTTTATGTTTCTCCTTTTAAAAGATCAAACTAATACATTAAATTTTAACACGAGAAGCAGCCGTAACGCAGTAAAGTCACTCATTCTGTACTACATGTTCTCTTATATACATATATATATATATATATACATATATAAATATATAAAATTCACTCAGTTCTCTGTGGTCGACTTTTCTAAAAACAAATTTTTGTGCAAAAGTTCCCTCTTGACCTTGAAAACGGCAGCTTCTCCTTCAGTGAATCACTTAACATGGAAATGGATCAATTGTCATTAATTTCCATGGTTAAGTCACATGACTTTAACTCAGCTGTCTCCGTGACAACAGAGAGAAATCCGTCAGCTGAGGAAGACTCAGAAAAAAACTGAAGAAGGAAACGAACCTCAAGAAGAAGAATCTGCTCCACTTTGTTACGAGTACAAGTGTCAAATAAAACTGATTTTATGTTGGATTTAACTCTTCACTTGTTAAAAACTCCTGACTTTTTACACCATAACTTTTAAAAAATAACTCACATTATTCAAAAACATCCTTAAATAAAGTTTTGGCTCTGTTTTGTGTTATTTACAGACCAATTAAGCAATAACTGTTTGGTATATTTGGAAATGTTTGATGATTATTGGAAATAAACTTTTCTCCCCTAATCATTCATTGTGTTCAAACAACAAACCTGCAACTTTTTATTTAAAGTTTTACATCAAGGTGTGAGAATGTTGGTGGGTTATAAACTTCTGTGAAATCCTTTTCGAGGAAATTAACTGAGTACAATTACAAAAATATGCAAATTCACTTTGTATGTAACTCAATTACTGGAACAAGTTCCTCCTCGACACTGTCGTGGATCCAT
>JAPZDZ010000008.1:3465073-3477537 GCA_029783805.1 Acanthurus tennentii | reverse complement strand
TTGTTGTCAAAAAGTAAAGTGATCCGTGGGCTCCGACATTAACGAGACCTCCAGCTGTGAAGTCACACATGCAGAGTCTCATCTGCCTCCTCTTTTTTCTTCCCCCCTCGTTGTAAATATAAAGCCGACAGAAACAAAATTACCGCCATCGGTTCTCCTTTCACTCTCTTGCATTTACAGGATTTTACAGATTAGCACTCAGGAGGAGTTTTAGTCTGGGCAAACAGTTTTTGTCCTCGATGACTCCGGATGTCAAATCTGAGAAATTAACCCCGGTGATGTCACTGTGATGTCATCAGGGTTATTTCAACTCGGTGACCCCCGTTTTGTTGACGGGAAGCACAAATTATAAACATGAGGTGAGCAGATTGAAAATCAAAGCAGTCTAATGAGAGACACTGGTGAAGAGCATTATGGGAATTGTAGGACACAGTGTTTATAAAGCTTGACTCATACTAAATCAACCAGTCATGATATAGCGCCCTCTGCTGTCCATCATAAGGCCTCTTGTATTATGGAAGCAAACACCTAACACTTTAAGAGCACAGTTTGATAGCTTTCAGTTTCGGAAAGTAACTAAGTAGGCTACATTTACTCGATTACTGTACTTAAGTACTTATAATGTACTTAAGTCTACTGTTTTTCTGCTATTTTGTATGTTTTTTAATCACATGTCAGAGGGGAATAATGCATTTTATAAATCACTTTATTTTGACCACATAAAAGTATTTGACCTTTTTCAGCTTTTTTCAGTCTGAAATCTGAAATTTATTAGATTTTGTACTTTAACAAATACGTTTTTTTCCCAATAGAACAGCACAACAGAAAGTATATTAGGAAATAATGCATCTGAGTTAAAGACCCTTCGCAGAATAAAAAGGTGTAGTGCTTCTTTTTCTTGTTATCTTATGGTCTTTAGAAACACTCTGTCAGTCTCCACCTCTGTCTCTTTGTTACTGATCTGTCAAAACTAAAGGAAGATGGTTGTTTAGATTCAGGTTTGTGGTCTTAAATATCGGTTGAGGATTAAGTGAGTGAGACAAACATCTTGTGTTCAGTTTATCAGATTTCTCTCAGTGTCGGTGCTGCTCAGGTGTGTCCTTTGGGTGGCAGTAAAACTCTTCCACTTATTTTCTCTCACAGTGATTTGTGTTGGTTCTGCTTCTGCTGCTGTGGTTTGAATAATGCAATCAAGGGAAAGGTGTTAAAATAGAAACTTTACATATTAAAACAGGATAATGAGCCTCTTATAATTACCACTGATTTCAGAATGAATATGTAGTATAACTTGTTAGCAGACAGAGCTATTTTGAACCATGAAAGAAGCTTTATTACTTCTAATTATTTGTCAGAAAGTGATCAGAAGCTAAAAGTTGAAGCCCACCAGTCGGCACAAAATGGCCTCATAAATCCATACTGTTATATTATTATTATTATTATTTCCCAGCAGACTTGACCTCCTCTCAAAAACAAGGACAGTAGACTCTTTTAAAAAACCACATAAAATCCTCAAAATTCAGCACAATGATCACTGCAAATTTGCATCCACTCACAAAAAAAAGCTGATGAACAAAAACTGACACCAACAAACCGGACTAAAAGTGGAAGATAGCGTGGAATCATGGGAGAAAAGAAAGTGGGCGTCATTGTTATGTAATTCCCCGTCGTCCTCGTCCACCTGTTGCTCGGGGACGGACGGCTGGCAACTTCAGAGCTCGCAGCAGAAATCTCGTGAACAAAGTGCGTGTTGGCGTGATGGCTCTCAGTTTCGGGTCCCGGAGAACGAGCACAGTTGGTGTGGAGGAGAGTTTGCCACCTCCACAGTGTTGTGCAGAGAACAGCAGATTCCCATGTTGGTTGGACAGCATGGCAGCTAATGCAGGTCACCGCGGAGCTGTCTTTTTTTGCTTGTGTGTGTGTGTGCTTTTCATGTTGGCTTTCATGTATTTTTCAGCTTCAGAGAACTCACAGTTTGAAATACACTGGATCAGTTTTGTATTCTGGGAAACCCAATGTGAAATAAGTTGATTAAATGTTGACAGTGAGAGGCTAAAAGTCTAATTGGTACTTAGATTTGCCAGAAATGTCAGTGCAGCGCCTTCAGGTGAACTCACATTATGTTGCTTTATGAGCAGGTGGAACTTTTTAATAAGTGTCACTGATGCTTTAAAAACTCTGACCCTAACAATGAAATACAGTGAAACATTTTCAAAGTAATATATTTTAAAAAGGTTTGTCAGATCTGATGGGGAAACAGAATAAAAGACCGAAAGTGTGAAGCGGTAAAATGCAAAAGAAATTAACATTTTGCATTAATCTCCACTGCTACAGAATCAGTTTTCCTTAAATTTTTCTACCCTCTTTATTTTTCTAATTTGGGCTAAAGCTACAACTGAAGACACTGAGGACACTGAGGATATGTCCTCAGTAAGTTTTGGAAATTTGAGACTTTAACTTGTCTGCAGGGCCGAGTGATATGACAAATATCAAAATGCTTCAAAATTTACAAATACTTCTATATAGAAATTGGAACTTAATTGTGAGTGTGACTATTGACAAAGTGGGAAAAGGCAAATACAAGATTAGTGAGAACAGTCTGATAAGTTCAATTACATTGTTTTAATGTAAAGACAACACTTAAGTCATACAACAATATAATGATGTCCTGTCTAATACCTCAGTATTGATATTACATCAGTTTATTGCCCAGATGAACAAAGATTACATGGTTTTTATTTTGTCGACTCTTTATCAGGGAGACTTAACTGACAGGTTCAAGTAAATAAACTATAATATTTATCAAATAAAATGAAGTCTTTAAAACCCCATAACTCATTTTTCTTTGGAATTAATGAGTCATTTAGATAAATTAACTTATTAATGAAGTTAGCATTGACACCAAATCTATAAAATCAGATGTTTTACTGCACTGAAACAGTCGTATTTTGCCTGTAAATACTTTGGTTCCATTTAAAAGAATTTATAAACGCTGAACAAAGCTGGAGCCTCTTCTGTCACACAGTCACTCAAATGTTGGAACGATTTACAAAAATGAACCATAAACATGAACTGCTCCTACCACAGATGGCATGAACAACATATTCAGTCTCATTTGGTGTGAAATACACATTTATGGAGTCAGAATCCTCGTCATCTCGCTCCTCTTTAGCTAATATTTGTCTTCCCCCTGCAAAGCTCAACCGTCTGATCTGATGCTCTTTGCACAGCCTGAAAGGCCATTTCTCAAAGATCCTCCTTCTCTCTGTGACTAACAGCCTCATTTATCTCATCACATCACACAAAACTGGCATATCTGTTCCTCTGTATGGCTCTGACGAACTGGTATAAACAAACAAACAACCTCCAGACTGAATCAGTTTATTTTCACTGTGAATAAGAAGATGGTAGGCAGGAAGACCAGCAACCCTGTTATGGACCAGATATGGCACAAAGGCTTCAGTATCGCTGCTCTATATGGTTAATATGACTAACTTTAGGACAATAATGACCCACTTGGACAATATTCAAGATGTTTTCCTCACAGAAAGAGCTCAGTTTAATAGAATAATTAAACATAAAGACTTTCTTTTGGGTTTCAGGTGCCTTGAGGTGAATTCCAGCTCATGTTCCTCTGAAATAAGCTTATTGGCTGAGGTCATGAACATTCATTGCAATGGAGATGGGGCTCTTTGGTTAAAAATCTTATTTTGATATCAAGAATTCATCCATGAGTTGTAACCTGGAAATCTGACCCTCTAAAGGACAATCAGAGTCCTTATTTAAAAAATTCTATAAGATAATGTGTGGTCGTGACACACATTATTGAAAAACCAGTCTTACAAAGAGCATCTAAGATTTAAAATGAGAAACTAAGACATGAAAATATTCCAGAGACTTTAGTTCATAACATACTGAAGTCTCCTCTTGTTAAAGTGTCCTGTTGAGCTCAGCTGGTCATCAGGGTTGAAACTGTCCTATTTTTTAAAGTCTAAGTTATTTTTATCAGCAGAAATAACAGATTTCTGTATCCGTCTGCAAGTGCTGAAATAGTCACATCAAAATAGCAGGAAGACGTAAATATGTCATCACATTTTGGCGTCTGAGCAGCTTTGTTGATGGGGGAGGTCTGGTGTCGAAATTGTAACGATGGGCTAATCCCCTCGCATGCGTAATGAGAGCTGGTGCCAAGAACGAGGCTCAAAACCAACCCTCCATCTGTCTGACAGACGCAGTTTGTTCTGACGAGGACGCGGCGACGCATCGCTTTTTTACGCGCAACGCGACCGCGGAGTTGCACCGAAATCTGAGCAGTACCGTGTCAGATAGTGATGGTTTGATGTGAAACACACCGCCGTGTGTGAGTCTGAGCTTTTTTCAGATCCATGTTCACTTTTTTGGACCTGCAGTGTTGATTAATCTCTAGCTTCTGTCGCGCGTAAAATCCTGTTTGGTGCGTCAAGGAGCGACAAACCCGCCGCAAAAATCAGTTTTTCCTCAGATATTTGAGCTAAAACAAGAAGATGGAGAACTTTACAACAGCTCCAGATATGAACCAAACTTTGGGGAACTGGACGGACTACAGCATCCAGTACAAAGTGATAAGTAGCTCCTTGCTTTTCGTGATCTGCGCTTTAGGAATCGTTGGCAACGTGATGGTCATCCTGGTGGTGCTCACCACCAAACACATGCGGACTCCAACCAACTGCTACCTGGTGAGTTTGGCTGTGGCTGATCTGATGGTGCTGACGGCGGCTGGTTTGCCGTCCATCACGGACAGTATCTTTGGATCCTGGGTGTTCGGTCACTACGGCTGCCTCTGCATCACCTACTTCCAGTACCTCGGGATCAACGCCTCCTCCTGCTCCATCACCGCCTTCACCATCGAGAGATACATCGCCATCTGTCACCCGATTAAAGCCCAGTTTCTGTGCACCCTGTCCAGAGCGAAAAAGATCATTTTGTTCGTTTGGGCTTTTACTTCTCTGTACTGTGTGATGTGGTTCTACCTGTCAGACATCCAGCAGCTGGTGTACGACAACATCACCATCATCACCTGCGGCTACAGAGTCCCCCGGAAGTTTTATTTGCCCATTTACTTCTTTGATTTCGGCGTCTTCTTCGTGCTGCCGCTGCTGCTCTCCGCCGTCCTGTACGGGCTCATCGGCAGGATCCTCTTCCTCAACCCGCTGCCCTCCGACCCCAAAGACAAGAAGAAGAACGGACACAACAACCAGAACCTCGAGAACAGAACCAGCTGCAAGAACTCCCGTCACTCCAGCTCCACCGCCACCTCCCGCAGACAGGTGGGTGGATGTCCACCGGGCTGCCGTCCTTTAGTCCGTGGTTCAAACTCACAATATGGGGTCTTAAAATATAACTTTAGTCGTGTGTCGTTATTATGTGTATTACTTTTATATTTAAAGTAGGCCAACACTTTAAAATTAAGATTTTTTCTCTGAGTTTGTACTCGAAAGGTTGTTTAATTGCAGGGCTCTAACTTGTAATGGAGTATTTTTTTAAATGTGGCATTGCATCAAATCAAGTGAACATTTTTTAATCTCTCCAATTAAGCTTAAACATAAATTTAAAGATAATAAAAATGAAACTCGTGAGGACAACAAACCAGTAAAGTAACTTAAAATTTGAAAATCTTGAAAATTTTTAATGATTTAAATAAATGTCAATAAACTTGCATCAAAAGGTATTTTTCCACTCGTCTGATTAAAAATAAGATTGTTAGAGTCAATACGGTATTAAATGACTTTGGATAATTATTAGGTAATTTAAATTAATGGTAGGTGGTGTTTTTAGAAACTCCATTTATGAAATTCTTTTGCATTCAGACAGTAATCGATAAACCAGATGATTTAACCAAAAAAAAGTCAGATATCCGTGGCTGTTGCAGTCATGTCATAAGCTCATCCAATCATTTCACTCAGCTTGAACAAAGGGATTGCCTACCTGCCTTTCCACCTGCCTACCCGCGTGCGCTCTGCCTGTGCACTCACTGCGCATGACCGGAGTTTTCCACGTGCCATGTAGATATAAAATGTCAATTGGAGTCGAGTTTTCAGGTGAAAACTTCAAAATCAAGTTAATTCCTGCTGGACTTTAGATTTTACCAAACCCAAATTAAACATAAAACCCTAAAAAACATAAAACAAAAGTTCTCCATCATGCTCATTTTAGGAAATCATAATTGCAAAGATAAAAAATGGATGAGTGGATGAATAAATTGAACAAACAAATGAAGTTGTCCAAAAAATAATAATGGTGATTTTACAATAATGTTGCAATAATTTTGTTGATCAATGACTCCATTGGTTGTCAAAGTGAACAAATTCTTTTTTAAGTCCTGTTTTTCTCAACAAACCTAATTTTTCTGCTTTAAAATACATTTAACAAGAAATAACTTAATAATTAATCAACTATCAAAAAAACTTTTTTTTCAGATTTGGTGAACTGTCCCTTTTAAACCTATTATCTAAAACGTCCAGAATTAAGGGAAGAAGCTAAAGAAAGGAAGAAGCCATTTATTTCCAGTTGACTTTTTGGCATCTCAACTGTGTTGATTTGGTCGCCATCGGCTCCTCTGGTGGCCTCCTTGCAGCTTCAGTTCTCATGTTTCTCCCCCTGCAGGTGACCAAGATGTTGGCCGTGGTGGTGATCCTGTTCGCCGCTCTCTGGATGCCATATCGCACTCTGGTGGTGGTCAACTCCTTCCTGGACCCGGCCTACCTGGACAGCTGGTTCCTGCTGTTCTGCCGGATCTGCATCTACCTCAACAGCGCCATCAACCCGGTCATCTACAACGCCATGTCCCAGAAGTTTCGCGCCGCTTTCCGCAAGATCTGCCGCTGCGGGAGGAAAAGCTCGGACAAACCCGCCGCCTACAGCGTGGCCCTCACTTACAGCGCCGTCAAAGACACGTCGATGGTGGAGAGCACCGATCACTTCACCACAGAGCTGGAGGAGCTCACCGTCACAGACGAGCTGCTGTCGGACCAAAAAATGATGTTTCCAGACCCTTGTGTGTACGGGAAGGTGAACTTCAGCGACGCGTGAGATCCTGAGAGTCAATGGAGGATTTCAAGAGTTTTTAAAATGTTATTCAATAGAGTCTGTTAGGTGGGAATATTGTTTTCTGAGTGCCTGCTGACCTTTTCGAAGCCGGGCGGCTGCAGCTTGAGATGCAAACACAGATTACAGCCGCTGATGAGTAATAACAGTCTTTGAGGCACAGAGCCAAACAACACTTCATGGAGAATGGTACCGGACATTGTAAAGCAGCAAACATCGACAGATAAGCACTCTGTCATCACATAGCTGTCGTCTTATCTCAGACCTGCCCACGTAATATACTGTGTGTGAGTCATAAATATACAAAAACACCATTCCCACTTCAAACACATGGCGTTGGGCTGCAGTCCAGCACAGACTCATTTCTGTATCTGGTTGTATAAACCACCTTAGGAATCAATTTTGTCTCTTTAGCAAGACATTACTCTCAGCTGAAGGTTCATGGAGGATTGTTGGATGAAACTTCCCTCGTTGTCTCCTTGAAAAAGTGTTTTCCAAGCAGCAACCAAGGCTGAAACATGAAGCTAGCACTAAGTGCCAAAAACTGCAGTTCCTCCGATGGCCACTTGAGGCTGTTTCCGAAACTGAGTCACTCCTCCAAGAGCCCCGTATTAAAATGCCAATCTTCGACTTACAAACATAAAGACTTTAAGTTGTCAGAAATTAACAGCATGGCAATTTTAAGTTGCTGTAGTCGCTAGTTTTTTCACTAGCTAGCTACAACATTGCTAGCATAAGCGTTTATAATATCAACATTAATTAAAACTGGTGTTAATTCTGGTGTCCGATGGGTTTTCTCTGTCCTGAAAAAGGGGTCTTAGTATTTCCTGATCTTCTATCACTGTAAGTTCAGCTGCTGTCTGAAGTTCCTCATATTATTTCACTTTAACAGGCTGGTTTATGTTTGATTTAAAGGTTTCTGAGGAAAGTTAGCTGCTAAGGACCTTCTAGCAACATTTATGGAAACACTTAGTTAGCTAAGAGCAAACAATTAGACATCAAAGGGTTTTTCCTGTACGACATCCTAAAGAAATCCTCATGGAGATTTTATGAATTCATTTTCTTCTAAAAGATCCTTTGATGATAATTTAAGGGCAACCTTCGCCTTAAGTGGTTTTATGCAACCAGGCAAAGCTGCACAGGGCAGCGTGGGCACCCAGGAGATAACTGTCTGACGTAACGTGAACGCAAATACACAGAAATCCTGCAGTGTGTGAGTCAGTGAACTCACGTCGGTGCATTCAAGTTTACCAACAAAGTCAGTGATGCTTCAACACCAAAGAGATGAAGTTAAAGGGAATAACACCAACAAGTCTGAATCGAAACTGTGCGATTCAGTCTTAATGTTTTGATTCACCATTTTTTCACAAGTGAATTGATCAAACTGTGTGAACTAAAACTGACAATAAGTCTTTTTCCTCCACACAGACTTATAAAGGTTATTTTCCCACCTGAAAAGAGTTCAACCTGCGCAGCTTTTATAATTGTACGCCATCCGATGCTCTCATGGCAGGCGGTCCGTTAGAGGATGAGTCACCACTGACCCTCCACAGACAAAACAGGACCTATTTTTATTGTGAAGGACATGTATATGGGCTCAAGCACATCGCGGAAACCAAGACAGACTGTGCTGAAAGTGCTCTGGAGGCCGGGCTCGAGTCTTTTAAAGGTCTCTTCATTTGTATGTTGAGTTTTTTCCACTGCGAATGAAAAAAGTGTTGACGAACAGAGAAGGGAAACTTGAATTCAAAGAAGTGCCATAATGAAGTTTATTATGTGTTGTTATAGCTTCGACCTTGTCATCCTGTTGCTTACAAGGCATCACTAAATATGGGTTTTTTATGTTGTCACTAACGGCTGGTTATTTGATAATGATTTCTAGATTAATGATGAGCTGTTTGTAAGAACATCCATTGTGTTACCATGTCCACTTTTAGTTGCCCTGAACTCCTGCATGACACGTTTTGTGCTTTTTAATGGATTTTTTTTGTTTTTTTATGCAAAATGAGACATTGACAGGATGGACTGGCGACTCTGTTATATACTTTGGTGCGTTATGAAGCTAAATTTGAACTTGCTGATATCAGCCTGGAAACACAACCAGAGCTCTTTAGGTGGGATTAAAAATGGGGATATTTTTTTGTCTGTTGCCAAAGCCAAATTCTGTTCAAAAACACTGAAGAAGAGGATCAGATAGATGCAGCTAGGCTGAGTTTTTTAATCACAAAATTTCCACATTTTCTTGACATACAATAACAGCTGTCCCCACTAAATACTACGAGTGACTCCTGATTGGATAGAGCAAAAGACTCCGCCCCCCCCAAACAGAAAACGAACATAAACACAAAGTTTTAAAAGGAAAATGAAGAGAAACCAAACCTTAAATCCATTAATTTATTAATACATACAATTATTGTAGTTTAAAAAAAACCCTTCATGAGTAATTTAACACCAGCCTTTGTAGCAGAGTTTACCTTCCCTCTCTATTTCAAGTTGCACCTTAAACCACGCCCACCTGTGATGTCACAGCGGCCTGAGTAAACTGTGACATCACTGCAACCAGGAGAGGAAAGTTAAACCAGCATGTTATCACACTGACCAACAAGAGATTAATTTATAAAGTTAATTATGACCCTTAATTAATGGTTTTTCTTCTAGTCAGGTCTGCAATTAAAAACGTTATTTAATGGTCTACATACAGTTTAATTCAGCCTTTTGTTACAACAGATCCACCTTTTTTGAAATATGCCTCATTACACAGGGGTTCCTCCATCACCGACAGCAGCAGAAGCAGCAGTGGTTGTAAATCTGAGTGTTTTACAATGTGAAAGACTGTGTATAGTGTTACAGAGACTCAGAGTCACACACTGAATGTGTTGATATATTTCAGCTGCAGCTATAAATCCCATCCAAGCATCAGTGTTCAAGTTGAAGCGAAGTGAAGTGAACTTTCTGGCCCGTGTTTTGTACCGTGTGAACTGTGGATTTAACGAAAACCATCGCTTTGCTCGTCTCGATTTTTTCACTGTGAGCTGGTGAACGCGGCTGGAAGGATGTGTGATGTGTAGAAGCGCTGATGTTGTCTGGCGTTTCCTGCCAGATCAGTGGACTGGTAATGAAATTCTCGGCACAGATTTTCCATGCAGGGGGAATATAATTGGACAGGAGCATCGGCAGAGGAAGACAAAGCTCTCAGACACGGTTTCATTCACAGCCGTTCGTGGAAAAATGTCAAATAACCGCCACAGTTTTTTGCTCAATGATTGTACAAACACTGTTCTTGCCCTGAGTATCTGCAGAGTCACGCTCATGTGTAAGTTCCCTGTGAATGTAAAGTGATTGTTCTTCATGGTATCTCATCTGTTTTTGAGGTGGAAAAGAGAAGTTATCTATATATTTATAAGACACTCTTGCTTTTATTGTTGCCCGTTAAACATTATTACTGGAATAGTGCATAGAGTAAAGTTTGGAAGCTGCTGTCATTAGTTCTGCTTTTTAGAATAATGTGATCCTGTGAGAAGTTTTGATGGTTATCTAGAAACTGCTGAAATGTGCATTTAACCCTTACGTTTGCAAAATAAAGTTGTTTCTGAAATTAGAGTAGCTTTTTACTCTTTTTGTTGTAATTTTCTGTCCCGTTTTTGTGCACATTTGGGTGCAACGAACGTTAACTTCCTTTAAAATTCTGCTAATTATCAGTTATGTTTCTATTCACTGTTTTTCTTGTTCACAAAATCTCCTAGCTGCTTCAGTCAGTGGGGCTGGGCTTCAATCAGAGGGCAGACGGGAGAAGATTCAAAATGACAAATAAGTCAATTAAATTAAATGTCTCTCTTGGAATATTTAGCAGATCAAATAAGAGTCCTGGCAGCCAACAAAAGCCATTCTGCCTCTGATGACAGGATTAAACTGGCTGAATGACTGCCAGGATTGAACCTTCATCTCCTCACTGACCCGTCACGACTATAAGAGAAGGAGATGTGAGGAGGACAGACAGTCATTCTCACTCCATAAAGTTAGTTTATCTTATTTATTATCACTCATAAAATCCCCCACAAATCATAATGAATTTAAAAGTGAAACTATTTTAAGAAGAAATGGCACATTCTTCCTCTTCTGCTACAGTCTTGTCCACAGGACCACATAATGTTAACGTTAGCTAACCTTAAGTGCTGCTGATAAACTGCGGTTTGATTATGTACAAAAATACACAAGTAATTATTTTAAGTAACATCCCATAACATCTACATGTATTAACTTCTGATAGAGAACACAAAAAGCCATGAACTCAAAATGTGCATTAAATTAATTTCTTAATAAAGTATATTAGAACAATTTTCGGGTGTAAGTGGAGCATTTAGCAGCTAAAAAGACAGATTTTTTGACTTAGAAGATGGCGGAGCCCAAAAACAGCTAAAACGTGAGTAAAAATCTGTCAGATGGCCTGAAACACAACTTCTGATAAATGCTTAATATCACCCTATAACAGCTTTTAACATTTAATCCAACTGATCTAAGTGAGATGATGTCAATGTTGTGTTTACAGTTTTTTTTAAGCTGTTCAAAAGTGACCAAAGAAAACAAGAAATCATGTATTTCTGCCTAAAAAATAGTAAATTTAATGGACATTTTATTTACTATTTGCGTCACGACTGTATTATTCATGACTGTGAATGATCTGATAATCAGTTTTATAATTTTTACATTATTCATTCATGCTGTCGTTACATTAACGACCATAAATCATATTCATGCAACGTGGAGTTGACAGACAGCTCGTTTGACCTCTTGACTTTTACAGAATGGAAATTCACTGTTGTGTTAAGCATCTAAATAAAAGTGTCAAACCACCGCTCGCATCTCATCCATCATTTCACATTATACATAACGATAACAGCCGCCTCACATGAGATAAACCTCATGAGAACATGTGACGACATAAACGTTGCATTTCTCCCCATAAAATGCAAATACTGCGACCACGTCTATCATCAGCCCAGCACATCTCTGTGGCCGTATCTCAGGCAGTTAACTGCTAATTTAACCGCTATGGCCGGGGCCGAGCTTCAGGAGAGGAATCTTTAAAAGGAGGGCAGATGTTGGTTTTGCTGTCAGCTGCAGACTCAGAGGTGAAAATGGCTATAAAACACCTTAGAAAGGAGACAGACAGTCCAAAGGGAGACGTCCACCTTTAGCCTGTTCCCCGGTGCAGACCTGTCTTACTATCCCACAGCTAAAAAAAACATGTTAGAATATACCCCTGGTGGTCGTCCTGCAGATAGTTTGAGGTTTATGTACCTCTTTTATCTCTCTCTGTACACCTCAGCACCACAGCGCAATGAATGTTAATATAATTTCGCTTGTAGGACTCAAATTATTGCAAT
>JAPZDZ010000008.1:3149753-3166751 GCA_029783805.1 Acanthurus tennentii | reverse complement strand
GTGAGCAGACACATTATGTAGATACTCAGCTGGATTTGAGAGTGAAAATGAAACAAACAATGTTCGGGTTCAGTGAAGGGATTTGTCAAACACCAGGATCAAAGCTCTGAACGCCGTCCTAAACCCTGTATGGAAGCAAAGTGTTTTGATCCCTGCAAAGACAGCCGAGGCACTGATTTTTCAGCAAGCAAGCCATGATATGCCAGCTTTGGAAACTGTTGTTATTCCCTTTCTTGGTTTCTCTGCGGGAATTAGCGTGTGTGGAAACTGGCAGTGAGAGCTTATCTTGGCAAGAAAGGACGACTGGCACCTGGCACCTCTTCTCTATTTTGGAACAAGTACACACACTGACCACTAGTGCACCGTGTACTACAAGACCGATTCAATGTGATAAATCGTCTCAATGTGAAAGAGGGATTTTTGTTATTTTATGTGTCAAGATGGAACTAAGCGTACGGTTCTGTTCTGTTCTGTTTTCTACCTCCACTAATATGTGTGTCCACTTTGATTGGCCAGTTTCTTTAGGCGTAATACGAATATTTAAGAGTTATAAATTCTGAAACTTTGCTCTTTATCTGTGCTGCAGGTTATCTTCCTTCATGGTTTGGGAGACACAGGGTGAGTTAAGCTTGAAAATATTCTTTATTCATGTTTAACGTAAAGTTTAATAAGACCATCTGTTTTCTATGGATTTGGTGTCATTATTTTATCATATAGCAGGTTCAGTCAAACACTTTAAAGACTGTAGATGTTTGAACTCCCAGAGGTGAATGAATTATCTAATTATGAAGTGTTAGGGTGATAACTGCTTCCCACATTTAAGCACTTAAACTTCATCATACACCGCTGACAACAAAATAAAAATGACTAATTCAAAAAGCTCTCATATCAGCACTCAGGCGATTTACTTAATCAGATGTTAAATTGTGTCGTTCCATCTCTAAAAATATCCCCTGCAGTGGGTGTTTTTTTTCTTTCAAGTGCCGAATTCGACCTCAGGAGCAAATGATTCTAACGTGCAGAAGTGACCTCATTTGGTGCCACACACACACTGTATCACACACTGTACTGGGCTGTAAAACAGTTGGCTTTGATGTACTTCATATTAGTCATTTTGTCAACAGTTGGATTTACAACAAAAATTGTCTTTCTGTCAGGCATGGGTGGGCAGACACTCTGACATCGATCCGGCTCCCTCACGTCAAGTTCATCTGCCCCCACGCGTAAGTATTTCCCTCCTCCCGTCCTTCTGTTACGTTCTGCCTTCAAGACTGTCACATGTCAGCAGTTAGAGAACGAAACATCTTTCTCATCCATCTACACGGGGAACAGCTGTTGCCAAAGGCATTACGTTTTCAGGTTGACCATCTGTCCCACTTAAATGATGGTGATATCTCATGGTCGCCTGCATGGAATTTCACTACATCTGGCGCCGATGTCCAGATGTTTCAGTGGTCAAAGTTCACTGTGACCTCATAAAACATATTTTTTTGTCATAACCGAAGAATTAATTGACTTATGATGTAAAAACTACACAGAAATGTCTAAAAAATAAAATGATGGATTGGTGGAATTTTGTAGTCAAAGAGAAAAACAGTAAAACAGTGCGGCCACTGCTCAGGAGTCAGGAAATGGCAATGCACACATACACATGGTCACAAAAACATGTATTATTCAGTAGCTGATAATGAAGTAAGTAGATGTAACTTGGAATACTTACTAAAGAAATTAAGGAAGTTATGACTTGCACTTGCTGCTTGCACATTAGTGTGATTGCACCTGATGATTGCACCTTATGAATCTGGACAGACATGGATGTAAACTGCAACTTGACTGGGTGGTGAAGCATGAAACTATGAATCTTTTTCTCTTTGCATGGTTTTGTGGAGTGAAGTTTATCATTGACATGTAAAGAAAATAAACTGTTCTGTCTGTCAAAATGAAAAAGAAGCTTCAGACCAGTAATACTTGAAAGCTTGTAAGCTTGCACATGAATTTTTCTTGAATGATTTAATTAATCTTTCAACTTGTAGTGTCTGACTGCTCGTGATCTCCCACACTGCCTGTCATGTTTTCATTTCTCTCTCTCCAACCCCCCTTGTAGGAGCCGAATTCCCGTCACTCTCAACATGAAGATGGTGATGCCTGCGTGGTGAGTTGGTGGGATGAAAGAGACAGCTTTTCAGCTAAACACTGAGCAGTATTGTCTCTCTGGAAACGACAATAGGCTCTCGTATTGGCACTGACAATGCCACGATTGTTTCTGTTGGTTTCCTTTAACATTTGCCTCTGCATGTGTGAAGGTTTGACCTCATGGGTCTCTGCCCCGACTCCCCAGAGGACGAATCTGGAATCAAGAAGGCAGCAGACAACAGTGAGTTCAATGTCTTAATGCTGGTCAACAAGGCCACAACGTCAGCCTGCAGGGATAAAACTGCCTTAATCTATATTTTTGTCACTTTTTTTTTAAGAAAGACAAAACAGCATTAATCAGTTTCAATCATTTCTATTTTTTCTAACTTTTCCATGAAGCTTCAGCCTCATGTGGGCTTCAAGCCCATTGGTCCTTGCTGATGATCCTTCACCTTTAAATTTGTCACAAGTGTATCTGTAATCCTCCAAATCAAGTGCTTGTCAAACAGCATCTCAAACCCTGAGCCCACCCTTTCTAAGCTTTTCTTTTAATTGCACACTATTACTTTTGACACTTTTCATTTAAGCAACTGATTGCAACACCATGAATGATGTAGAGGAGAGAAACTCTGAAAGTGTGAACTGTTGTATGACTTTCATACTCCACAAATTATCTTGTAACAGCCAGAAATGTATTTAAGATCTGAGGCTTCTCGCAGTCATGAGAAAGGACAGCTTGTTTCAGAACACAGTATAAAAGTAAAAACAATCAGAAAGGTGGCAGCGTGATTTCATTTATCTGGGAAAAAGTGCCCTGCTAGGTATCTGCTGCCAGATGAGCCAAGTTTGCACCATCTATCACAGTTGACTCTTTACTCACTAAGAGTCCCAGAATGGTTTGTTTGACAATCTGCAATAAATATTCTCTCTCTGAAGTGTTGATTTGACACATTTGCAATTTCTTTCCTCTGCCTAGTCAAGGCCATAATTGAACATGAGGCCAAAAATGGGATTCCTCCACACCGTATAATACTCGGTGGCTTCTCTCAGGTATGACTTCAGGTGCTGCTGATGATCAAATGGTGTCATTTACTCACAGAAGTTATTGCTTGCACCCACTACACTAATATAACCGTGCACTGCAAAAGTTAGGACAATTTTGATTGCAACTCACATATTAAGGAATGTAAGTTCATGCATGCAGTTAATGTCTCTGCCTGTTTCTGTTTCATCCTTTGCCTTTCAGGGTGGAGCTTTGTCCTTGTACACCGCCTTGACCTGCCAACATCAGTTGGCTGGCGTTGTGGCCCTCAGTTGCTGGTTACCACTTCACAGGAGTTTCTCATCGGTACCAACACAGTTTTATTGCAGAGGATGGTTCTTCTGCCTCCTCAGTTCAAACCTGGGCTTCTTTAGTGGTCATTCTGCACTGCAGACTTTAAATTTCTCCAAACCAAAAGACAAATATGTTCAAATTTAGCCAACTTTCTGTGAACATTGACTAAATCTGTGTTTTTTGTTTGTTTGTTTTTTGTTGCTTTACAGGTGTCAAGCGGCGGCAAGAACCTCCCAATCCTGCAGTGCCATGGTGAGAAGGATATCATGATTCCAGTGCATTTTGGTTCCATGACGGCAGAAAAACTCAAATCCATAGTCAACCCTCAGATGATCACCTTCAAAACCTTCCCAGGGCTGAGTCACAGCTCCTGTTCTGAGGTACAGTCCCACTATTGGTTGTGTTGGTGTGAGTATGTGGGGTTCAGTGTTGGTAAAAACATCATTCTGTTTTAAAAAGTGAGTTTTTTTTCTCCAGTTGATCTAAAAAAAATATCCCATGAGACATTTAAAGCCTTTGATGATGATATTATAATTATGGGATCTTGTAAAAGCCTTTTTAACTTTATTCTCAGCAATTCTCTATTTTCACTCTCTTTGCAGGAGATGGCAGTTGTAAAGGAATTTATTGAGAAGTATTTGCCCCGAATCTGACGTCACCTCATCCCCACTGTGACCCCCTGAGACACTGACCTCTCACCCCTGATCTGCCATTCTCCCACAGGAAACAGCCATGAGCACCCCCTCTTTCACACACATCAAGATGACACACACATACATGCATGAAAACACACAAACACACTCATTGGCTATTAATGATTTGATCCACACATTAAAACCAAAAACCAAACATTTACTTTTCCATACAGTCTGACCCAACAACACTCATACTGAAAAAAAAAACAGATTTGTCAAACACACTGACTTGATAGCAAAATTACAAAGTGCTCGCACTCATGAGTCTTAGCCTTTTGAAGGGAGAAACACTGACACAAACAATACATTCCCATGTTTTTTTTTTTGAACGACCTTTGTCTGATGCTTCCACACAACCTCAGTTCTTCTCTACTTTTACCTCATTTTGCTTTTACAGTTTTCTTTCGGCTGTCACAACTTCTTTTGCTGTCACTACCACACCTTTCATTGCTGTGTCAGTTTGTACAACATTCAGTGGAAATCCAATCGGGTCAGACAAACAGGTTAACACCTACCAGACCCTAAAGCACAGTCAAAGCAGACTTAAATCCCATTACCTTCCATTTGGAACAACTGATGAAAAGTTTCAGGTTCTCAACATTGATAGAAAAGATTGGATTGATACTTGCATTTATAAAATGTTGGTTGTTTAGAATCTTGCTTTATAAGTGCGAGGTGAAATAATAACAGCAGCAGAAAAGAAATTATGCTGTTTGGCTGCAGTGAGTGCAAGGAAAAGTAAAAAAATCAGTCTGACTGTGGCTTCAACCCAGTGCTTGAGTCCCACAGAGTCTGACTCAGGACCAGTGAGTGCTGGTTTTAGAGCTGGATTAACTGGTTTCCCTCAGACCCATGCATCCCACCTCCTTCTACCCAATACCCCGTGACAGAGCACCGCAGCCTGTCCGGGTCTTGCGTCAGTAATCTGAAACACTTATCTGATGATGCCCCTTTTCATTGAATTAAATTACCAACATCAATGGAGACCTTGAATTTCTTTTTTTTTTTTTTAATGAGTGTGAAATATCTTGCATTATCTGAAAAAAATCAGTTCAAATAAAAGAAACCTAATCAATTGATGCTTTTGCCACCCTGTGCTTTTTATTTCAAATCTTCCGCACCTACATATTAGCTATCTCTTTCTGCTACACTAATGTGATTTCTTATGTAAAATTACCTCAGTTGATTTGCTTTTTTTAATAAGATTTTAGGTTCAAGGGAATCGCTGACCAGTTTGAGTTGCATGATATGATGCAACCCTGCAGGTGGTTGCAGGCCCGCACAGACTGCACGCCATGAGTTGTGTCACTGTTCCTCCCACCACCTTTTCTTCTCTTTACATTTTCCCCATTGGAGTGATCCTGTTTCAGCATCTGCCATCCCCATAAGAAGCCTCATCTCCATTAGTCCCATTAGTCAAACTGGGATTCACTGCTTCCTCCGAATCTTTCACAACACCGAAACAGTCCAGAGTTCAAAACTGGCAAAGAGCATTTATTTCCCGAACACTGTAAAAACATATATACAAATCTACATTAGCTACCCAGCTCCCTCCTTTGGCGTTTTACTTTAACCCAACAATAGGATATAAAAGATCAGATTTAAAGCTAACCCAACTCTGTCATAATAACTTCTTTAAAAAATGGCTATACACTGGGAGAGCTTGGCAAGAAGCTGTTCCTACATGACTGAAGGGTGATTTTACAATTTTAAAACAACATTAATCTTGAACAACTTGTAATCCTTGGGCGTGTCATTCCGAGGAGTCTTGTGTGCTTAAAACATATATATATATATATCAGGTGTTTGGCATTTTTCCTTTGTAAATGTCATTTTGCTCTCCTCATGGTTACCTGTTCTATATTGCTGTTTTTAGACCTGATTTTAAAAAAAAGTGGGGGAGGAGAAAAGACATGTTTTGATTGTTGTTCACTAATCAATGAATGTCTCTCTTATCTCTTCAAGTCCTTTTATATTTTCCTGTCACTTAGAATCCGATGCAACTCTTTGTTCTGCTCACATTTCTCTATTTAGAGTCTTTTTTCTCCTCTTTAACACCCTCACCTTTTTTTAATTATTCCAACATCTCCCTCGTGTGATAATGTCACCCTGTCTTGTGTGTTTTCTCCTGGGTTATATGTTGTCATTGGTTAAACTTTCTACATACTGTATGTGTTTTTTGTTTTTGTTTTTTTGTTTATGGGACTTATGTTTTGTTTTGTTTGTCAACGTTGTCATCTCAACTTTTTTTGTGTCTGTTTATAATGATAAGCATTAAGAAAACATGTTCAGGTGAGGCTGGTTGTCTCTTCGCCATTTTTTTGTTTGTTTCAAAAACACCTGTATGTGGAATAAATTACAAAAAAAAAGTCTGTCTGAGTTGATCATCTATTGTTTACCGTAGCTGAACATAAGAAGTTGGATTTATTTTCTCAAAGGTATGAGCGAGAATTGTCCTGTTACCAGTATCTTTATTGGTCTCTGACACTGTCTAAAATTCTGGATTGGGTTAAAAAAAAAAAACTAGAGATGGAAACCCTTCTCCTTTACACCAGTGTCCTATATACCAATATGCAATATAACAGATTATTAACTGCACACAGGCAGCCAATATCCAAAAATGGCAAGTGACTTGTGAAAATGCAAGCACATAAATAAAGGGTTATAACTTTTTATTACCTATTATTTAAAATCAGGTATTGGAAGCAGGAGGGAGGGACCAGGACAAAATGAGAATCAATGAAGAAAATTTAAAAAATCAAACCTTTGTTTTTTTTAATCCAGTGCTATGTCTTGTTATTTTAACTAGCATGTGCTCAGGTTAGTGTGTTTTGGGGGACTGGACAGCGACACCTCTTTTTAAATTAATAGGTCTTTGGAGCACTTCCTCTTGTAAAAAGAGAAAATATCTCATATAGACAAGTAACCACCTCCTTAAGCTCAGTGGTGGCCCCAGTATCCTCAAGACAACTAATTGTACTCCGGTAAAATCTAAGTTTAGTAGTATACCACCTGAATAATGCCTTTTCTGTGTGTATTTATTTCAGTGAATGATCTGCTCTGTTTAGCTGTCAGTTTTCATTTTAAGGTATATTTTAATGTTCTGTGACCATTGACCTTACTACAGGGTAGCCCCTAAATTATTCTTAGGGCACACCCCATATATAAAGCTTGTAGTTTGTACAATAAGAGCAAAGTGATGTAAAACTTCTCACCCTGTACAACATCCAATTTACAGATCTTTTAATACAGGGACGACTGTGACTGCCAGTACAATCAGTTATGTTTTCTTGTGCGGCAGTAAATGATTTTATTTTCCTGCGGCAGTAAATGATTTTATTTTCCTAAATACCTGAAATGTCATCTCAATGAGAGCTGCATTTGCTTTAGGGAAAAGACTCAAAAGAACCAGCTCCTCAAAAGGTCCGAACATCCCCGCGGTGACTCCGCCCCTCGGCTGAGTAGCGGACCAATGAGCTGAGCCGAGCTGCTCTCACTGTTCGGGATAAAGAAAGAAGGCAACGGTTACGACGGCTAGTCGCCATTTTTAGAAGCTCGATCTGCCACAGAGTAAGCTGTAGGAACGCTGCAGATCTCTAACGTTTTACACATTTTAAGTTTTCTGTCCTATAAGGATCAATGTCTCGATACGGTAATAATCGCGGCGGCTTTGGAATGAATAATTTCCAGCAACGAAGAGGCGGTGGACCCGGTGGCCCGATGCGGGGTGGGCTAATGGGAAACCCAAATTTTAGGAACCATCCTTTCCAAAACCAGAACCAAAATCGGAGGGGACCAAACAACAACTTCAACAGACCGGGTAATCAGGGACCACAGGTGACTCCTCAGAAGCCACAACAGAACCAGTCGCTGCCAATCATCCCTCCACCGAGTCCAGGCCCGGCTCTCACAATGAAGGGCCCGATGCAGCAGCAGAAGCCGGCACAGCAACCACCGCAGGAGCAACAGAAAACGACATCCCCTGCCCCTCAGCCCAAGATTCAGTCACCTCCGCCGAAGCCTAACATGAGCTCCCCTCAACCTAACCAAGCAAACAAGAACCAGAACCAGCAGCTGAAGTCACCATCAGGAAATACAAATGGACAGCAGAAGCAGCCTCCGCATCCGAGCCCGAAATCAGGTCCTCTTCAAGGCCAGAAGTCAGGCCCACAACAGGGCCACAGGGCTGGTTCTCAACAAGGCCAGAAAACAGGCCCTCATCAGGGCCAGAGGACGGGCCCTCAACAAGGCCAAAAGACAGGCCCCCAACAAGGTCAGAGAACAGGACTAAATCACAAGCAGGAGGCGGAGATGATGGTCTCGAACGACGCTACAGCAGAATCAGACGGAGCACAGTCCAAGGTCTGTAAAATTTTCTGTAATATATTGCTCCTGTAAATGGCGTCGTAGATGGTTGCTATCAGCTAACGCTCGCTAAGTCGCTTTCAGTGCTAATGGTACGCTCGATTTAAGACACCGGACAGCCCTGACGGGCGGCAGCGTAGTCAGCTCGTACGTAGGTTAAAGGTATCTTTTTGCTGCACCCCCAACGGTGCCTATGGTGACAGAAATTACGCGCACCCTTGTTCAGTCGCGTACGTTATCCGCCATCTTGTTTGAGATTTGTGCTGCAACGAAACGGCAAAATTTGTTCTAGCGAAGCAATAATCGATCATTGTGTAATTTTTGAGTTACTGGGAGAGCCTTTCATCTTGTACGTTTTCTTGACACATCTTTGATGGTTATATTAGCGTTTAGAAGACTGTTTTTCGAAAATGTAGGTCAAGTTTGTTTTTGCTGTAACAGCCACGATGTGTGGGGGATGGGCAGTAGGTCATGGGGATAAAGGGAAAATGAAGGCCAATTTTCCGTTTTCGCCCATTTCAATTTGAAAATTACATTTGACAGTGGCAGTCCTTTGTTCATTACGCTGTGTTATCCCTTTGTGTTTTTTGTCGTCTGAAATAACTGGCGTGATGTATTTTAGTCCAGGGAGTTTAATTTGAATACATTAATTTATCAGGAATTCAGAGCGACACTGTCCATGCTGCTGAAACCCGGTGAGAAAACGTACACGCAGCGGTGTCGTCTGTTCATCGGTAACCTGCCTAACGACATCACAGAGGAGGATTTCAAGAAGCTGTTCGCTAAATATGGAGAGCCCAGCGAAGTCTTCATCAACAAAGGAAAAGGCTTCGGTTTCATCCGTTTGGTAGGTCATTACACTCTTAAGTTTACTTAAGTAGAAGTGTTCTAGAAGAATTGCAAGAAATATTGCACATGAATTGTTTTTGAAACAAAAAAGGCTCGAGTATTTTTGTGTAAGATTACAATACACAGTAATTTTAATATTGACAAATGTGTGTGTGGGGGGGGCGAAATTTGGGTTGTAGAGGTGTTGTGAATATTGTTACATTTGATTTCTTGCAGGAGTCCCGTGCACTTGCAGAGATAGCTAAAGCAGAGCTGGATGATACACCAATGAAAGGCAGACCCCTGCGTGTCCGATTTGCAACACACTCTGCTGCTTTGTCCGTAAAGAATCTGTCTCCATTTGTTTCCAATGAACTCCTGGAAGAAGCTTTCTCACAGTTTGGAATGGTTGAGAGGGCCATTGTCATTGTAGATGATCGTGGGCGCTCAACAGGCAAAGGAATTGTTGAGTTTGCCTCCAAACCAGCTGCCAGAAAGGCCCTTGATCGATGCAACGAGGGTGTCTTTCTCCTCACCACGTAAGATCAGTTTAACCAATAAACACAATTCAATTCCAGTGACCTCATAGCAAAATTAAATATCACTTTTCATTATTATCACTTTAACCTGGTAGTGCATGCATTTAAAGCTCGATTAATTGAGTCATGGAACCTTAAACCTCTTTTTACAAGTTCTGGTTTTGTCTTATTCTTAACACTTTTTTAGATCTCCTCGGCCAGTTATTGTTGAGCCTTTGGAGCAGTTTGATGATGAAGATGGTCTTCCAGAGAAGCTGGCACAGAAGAACCCCAGATACCAAGCGTAAGCATGTTACTCTTTCATGTTCCCACCATAATGTTCTCATTTGTAGGATAGGTAGCTATGTGAAATGAAGTTGGATATAGTGTATGGGAACATTGCTGAAGGACTGATTTTCATTATTTCATTATGCTAAACCCCCCCCCCCCCAAAAAAAAAACACACAGACACACACACACTGCTTAGTGAGCAGCAGATGGTGTGATGAGGGTCAGCTGAATTGCTGAGGAGGGGGTTGGGTGGATCAGGATATGCAGCTGTTGGAATTCAGTTTTCTAAGTTGGAGTGGCAGATGTTTACCTGTGTTAATGAGATAAAAGGAAAGAAAGGATGTTTAACTTATAATTTATTCCCTCATTGTTTAGAATTATTGTGAAACATTTTATTTCGTACAGAAATGCTAACATAATTTTCTCGGTATTTTATGGATTGTATTTATAGAGAGCGAGAGGAACCTCCCCGCTTTGCTCGTCCGGGTACTTTTGAATTTGAGTACTCAAAGCGCTGGAAGTCCCTGGATGAAATGGAGAAGCAGCAGAGGCAGCAGGTGGAGAAGAATATGCAAGAGGCCCGTGAGAAGCTGGAGAGTGAAATGGAGGATGCATACCATGAGCACCAGGCCAATCTGCTCCGACAAGGCAAGTTTAGTGGTATTTTCAGGTTCAACAAAGCAATGAGAGGTTCTAGTTCTGTATATTGTAATTTGTGCTTTCTAATTTTGCTATGGATATGTCACTAATATGGTTAAGAGTTTGTAAGGGTTCAACAACCCTAGTTAATGCTGGATTCATGTTTCCTCTTAGATCTGCTGAGGCGGCAGGAGGAACTACGTCGTATGGAGGAGCTGCACAGTCAGGAGATGCAGAAGAGGAAGGAAATGCAGCTCAGGTATGTTAATTCATTAGGAGTCTTGTTGTGGAAGGAGGCAGATTGTAATCATCCAGTCGTCCTTATATAAACCTTATGTTTTTTTAATATACCTCAATTATGTTATGTACATTACAGTTCTCCTGCACTGATTGTTAAAATGACATGTTCTGCCATTGTTATGGTTGAATTAAGACTGGGTGTAAACTGGATAACATTTTAATTGTCATTGTAAACAGACAAGAAGAGGAGCGTCGCAGGCGGGAGGAGGAGATGCTACGCAAGAGGGAGATGGAGGAACAGATGCGTCGCCAGCGTGAGGAGAATTACAGGATGGGCAACTTCATGGATGTGAGTTAAAAACATTTTGTTAGAACAAAGACTTGAACAGCAACCTGACATTTTGGAATCCTGTGTTTTCTCTCGGTTTTCTCATTTGTATGCAATTAAATCACTAGTAAAACAACTTGCAAGTTTCAATTTTTGCTTCTTTGCCTTTTTAGAGAGACAGGGAAATGAGGATGAATCCTGGTGGAGCTCTGGGCATGGCAGGTAAATTTCAAGTTGCTTATTTAAAAGCAATTTTAATTTTTGTAGTTCTGAGGGGGGAGGATATAAGTGAAACTTGGACAACTTCTGAAACAGAGGGACCCAAAAATGGCAGTGGAATGTAGAATTAACACAGCACTTGTTTCTCTATTAAACGTGTATGTTATTCTATTTAGGTTACACTATCTATTTCAATGTAATATATTTGGCCTGATTATACTAAATCAGCCACCTAATCAACAGGCTTGTGTTACCCAAATAGGGTTAGGAATATCTCTGCTTATTTTATGCTAATTTGAAGCCCAGCATGTGTGTTTGACTTGTTCACATGGTGTTTTTGTTAGATATGCCTTTTGGTGCATCCAACCAGAAGTTCCCCATGAGTGGGCTCGGCTTTGAGGGACAGCAGGGAATAGGAGCATCTCCAGGAGGCCTGATGGGCAATGAAATGGTAATGTATTCCACTTTTTGGAAGATCAGTAGTTCATGTAGGCTGTAATTGGCTTTTTGTTTTTCGTGGAAGAGAATTCCAGCTGATTTTTAGACACAAGGTCATTTGGATGAATCGATGAATAATTTTTGTTCCGAGCTGTATTTGGATGGCTTGCTGGTTGTTGAATACGACAGATTTGCTACCTGCCTGAAAGGGTTTCTCTCAACGGCAAGCTAGGCCCCCTCGGTTAGCAAACCTTAAGTTCTGCTGTTTTTTAGCTGAAGCCGTCACCCTGCACTAAAAACAACAAATTGCTCTTTGACAGCTGTAGACAGACTCAGTGGTTCCGCTCACTAGTATCACATCGTCCGTGTGGTGGAGTGCTATTGCAAGCCCTGTCTCGTGAGCTTGACAGGCACTTTCCTTGACCAGAGGCAGAATGTTGTTGGACATTGTTTTTTCTTTTAACTGTTGCAAATGTAATAAGTTTTTCAATGAATTTTTCCACTCCGTGCTAACAGTTTCATGTATCATCTCTCATGAGAAGAAGTTGAGGCTTTGCCTATTTTTGGGTTTAACCATGAAGCTCCTCTTGTTTTACAAGCCAATTTGAGACCTGAGGCAGGTGTGTGCTTATTTCTCTGGACTAGCAACCTTTACCTTCTCATCTACACCTTTTTTGTTACTGAGCATTTATAATGTTTTTTGTGCAGGTTGACGGTGTGAGGCATTAAATTTGGATTAATTGATGGGGGCAGGCAAAGCCTTGTAAGCCGTTGTCATTAGGGTGATAGTAGTGAATACTGGACTAAGCTTGAAATAAGCCTGTGGTAAAACAGTAATACCACTGAAAAGTTTGTTTTTGAATTTCATTTGGGTGCTAAGAATGATAAAATGTGTGAATGCAGACACATTTCCAGAAACCCTTTTTATCAAGCTCTGAAATTTTTGTAGTTGCTGTGTACTTAAGGCCTCAGCTTTTTGAAATAAGATTTGTTGAGTGGTGCACTCAGTATTTGTAGTTTTAGATAGCCATAACTGCCTTGGTAGCCTTGCTTTGAATTTAGAGCACCATTTACTCTTGAAATGAATTTTAAAAGCTTTTTGCTTGAACGAAGCTTTTGCTTTTTTTATCATTTTAAAAATCCATGAATTGAAACCATGACACATCATAGTGTTATCGTCACATTTGAATAATAGAGTTCATTTTATTAAGTAGCCTGAACAAGTTGGACAAGGTGTTGGATTATTTCAGGTCATGTCATAAATATTATCTACATACTTACATGAAGTCATAGGATTTATTCTTTCCATAGTGCTTCATTTTGGGCTTAAGTTGTAATTCAAAGCCTGTACCCACTGTTGGATTTGTGGCTTATTTAAAACGAACACTTTCTTACAATTAGTTTCACACTGAGCTCAAAATTGCTTTCCTGTTTTAAAGGTGGTTGTGCTAAATGTCTAGTACAATGTTAACCATTATTATGTCAGTATGCATATTTAGCTGTTACGGATTCCGTTATCAGACTCTGGTCACTCTGGGGACCAAAAGTTTTTTTTTTTATGTTTATTAGTAGAGATGCCATAAGAGTTATAGTTCGCCAGCAGACTAATATACCGTAATTTTTCTGCTTTGGAACTTTACTTAATGAGAATTTGTGTTGGTGGCACTTAATTTATTGTGTTTTAAGTTTCAGGAAAGAAGTTTTCTTTTCAACAAAAGATATATGTAATGTTTGTTTCTTATTTAGCATTACTTTACACATACACTCGATGGCCTCTCGATTTGGTAAACCTGTATAATCATTTGCAATTCAATTCAACGACTCTGCCATAACATCTATCTTAACAAGTTTTGCCATATGCCCAGTCAAAAAAATTTCCTGAAATGGCTGTTGCCTGACGTTCAGTATTGCTGACATGTCTGCCTGCATTTATAAACACAAAAGTTCAAGAATATTTGATTTACAAATACACATGTACATAGTCATTCATTAGCAGCAGAGTTACTTTACAACACAAGACCAGCTTTTGAAGGCTCATGAAGGTTTTCCAAGTATGACACACTAAAATTATTGTTAACTTAAAATTAATTTCATCTGCTTTTTTGTCGAATCTCAGAAGATGTAAACAAAGTGCGCACAGAAAAAAAGGAAATATATACTTAGGGCTGGGCGTGTATTGATACTATATCTAAAACATATGAGATTGCAATTCGTCTAGCTTTTGCTCTTCACAGTTATATATAATATAGCGTAAGTCTTATATTTTTCCTTGGGTTATGGCTTTGTTACAGAGATGCACTTTTCACCACCTACCAGTTTGTTCTTGGTGTTCGAAATTTTGCAATTCAGAAACATAGGCACTATATCCACATATTTGATGTTAGTTCATCAAAAGTCTCACTTTGTTACTGTGCTATAAAAGCATCACTTGTCGTCCATTGCTGAGGACATACTTGGAATGATTTCTCCCTTGTTATTGTTGAAAATTAATGATTAGTTTTTGACACTTTCAGGAGTATTGAAATTTGAAATGTTCATTGTTTTGGACCAAATTAAAGCGGAAGTTGTACTGGATTATATTATTATTATTATTAGGATAATTGTTGTTATGTTCTCTTCTCACCTAAGAGAAGCAGAAAATTAGATAGTAGAATATAATTCTTTACAGTCCAACATGACAACTTAATCTGAACTACAACAGAAGATGTAGTTTAATAACCTGTAAAACAGTGTCAAAATACATAATAGGCATCCTTAAGTAGATTTTATGGCAAAGCAGTTGTAGATTATAGAGGTGTACCGGTGGCCATATTCTTGAAAAACTGCTATATAGAGAATTGTAGGTAGTTATCTGTTGCCAAATGAAATTATAAAAAAAGAGGCATATACCAGCAATTACAGAATGCTGAACATTTAAAACTAGAAAGGATTTGAGGCTACTCCTGGCATGCACTGGAGAGACCATACTAGGTAGGCACTGACTAACAAAAGCATTACCCTCTCTTCCTTTTCCGTATGTAACCTGTGGCACCTGTGGACCTTCATATTGGAACGAACGGTTTCTTCGGATGTGTCTCCTGCTGGTTTTGTTGTAAAACTGCTCACAATATATAACCTTATTATACACCTCAATATGGACATGAACTGTGTGCTTGCGCACTGAAATCACCTCATACCTTACTTTCCACCTTCATATCTGCCTCCCTGGCAAATTGACACCTTCAGCGCAATGAGCGCTTTGCCCAGGGTGGTTCTAGGGGAATGGGTCCTGGTAACCCTGGGTACGGCAGGGTCCGTGAGGAATTTGATGGTCCCTCTAAGAAACCCCGTTTTTAAATGCTGTTCTTTGATGCTCACAGCAACACACTTTGTACAGATTCTCCAAAACATACATGCATCTCTTGTATTTAAGTTGAAATTGTTGCTACATTTAGCCTGACAATTTACTCCTTTTTATGACAAAGTTCATATTTTTTTTTATTTCGTATTGTCAGTAGTATAGAAGGTCACCCTAGTGTGGTCAGTTAGATTTTTCTGGCCATGTACAATTTTCTTTTCTAGATGTATTATTCTCTGTGAGTCGCCGTGAAGTGATAATTGTAACATTTTTCTCAACTTTCTATGGCTGTGTTTTGTGCCATACATTTGGAAGTCAAAGCATGTATTATAATAAAGAGACCATGGTTCTAATAAGGACAAAATTTTAACATTTCTTCCTAAAAGCTGAAACATTAAATGAGCTTAAAAGCAACCAAATCCAACTGGTTGCATTCCAAGAATGTGGATATATTTGCCACATCATCTAAAAGCTTCTGTGTGTCATTTTGCCACACTCCTAACCCCCACCCTTTAGCCATGCGTATGACACAATCTTAACCCAAACTCCATGTAAAGCATCTACCCATGGCACATGCCCCTTTGTGCATTCTGTTTTTTTCCCCTGCATTTTAAGATAATTGGCAGATACCTGTCAGTTGTAACTCAATGAAGGAACCACGTCAGAGTAAATTATACTTAATACAAAGGGGTAATAAGAGGGTTTGCAACATAAAATCCATAATGGCACTATCATTTGCATCAGTTATGTCAATGGCAGAATTGGCAGACAGTTCTTGTGTTGTAATATGCAGGAGAATTAACTCATTCTGCACCTGCATATTATGTTATTACATTTATATACAATATGTGACCCATGATAAACATCAAACTTTAAGCTTATTATTTAAACTCAACAAGGATAAATGTTGAGGCTAAGTCTGGTGCTGGCTGCACGGGTAATTCCAGCTCTAACAGAGTTTGTTTTCACTGAGATATTTTATTCATTGTCATTCAGTGACACTGCTGTAACAGTAATACTTAGGAAAGAAGAAATGACACACAGAACCTTTTAAAAAAGCCTGTGGCATAGTCATTGAGTGAGTGAGTGTGTGTGTACGTGTCAGTCAGTCTGTGTCTGTGTAGCCTTGCGAAAAACATTCTGCTCATATCACATGCTCGGACTGTTGTTGACACACATTCATGTTGTGTGTCTTGTGTCCACGTCTGGAAACTGGGTTAATATGTGTGTTTTCGTGCAGTTCAATGTTTGCAGTACTAATTGAATGACAAAAAAGAGAATCTGCTTAGAGATGAACAAATATAAACCCCACACATTCACTCAGTGTTTCGCCTTCTCAGTGGCGTCACATCCATTTAACTTCAAATAAAGCCATATGCAAGATACATATGTAAAACACTGTTGGGATCTGAGGTGTTAGAGTTTTGATTATTGGACACCATTTAACTATTAGCCTTATTATTCTACTGGGAATCAGATTGCCACAATACAGTCTTGATGCGAGAGTCCTTCACTGTAAAGATACTGGCCATGTAATAGTTAATCTGATGGCCCATTAGCTCATACCTAAAAGTATAAATATAACAGTAAGGATGAGTTGAAAAATTGTCTGGGGTACACATATTTCTTAC
>JAPZDZ010000008.1:2627150-2639070 GCA_029783805.1 Acanthurus tennentii | reverse complement strand
TTTTTTTTGGACACAAATTAAAATTTATATTCAAAAAAAAACAACAACAAAAAAAAAAAAAAAAAAACATAGACGATCTTTGGCAACAAGTGGGCGTTCAGTTTCTCTCCCCCTCCCTCCCTCCGTGGGTCAGCGTGGGCGGCCCCGTGTGGCAGGAGGATAGCGAAACACGACACCCCGACGGAGGAAGGGGGGGTTGAGAGAACACGAAGTGAGTGAGTGGAAAAAGAAAAAGTCCGTGCCGGAGAAAGAGAGAGGGGCAGAGAAAGAGACAGAGTTGGCTTTTTAGTGTTTTTTTGTTCCTTTCTGTAGCACCGCTGGGTTTTTCTTTTTGACTGTCGGCGAGGATGATGATGATGATGATGTGGAGGAGGAATCGACCATGCGACACCGTTGCAACGAACGGGATGAAAATTTAGACTCGTCGCATTCCGTTGCTCCAGCACCGACCGACCGACCGACCGACCGACGGCGGCACGGCTCCTCCAAACTTCGACCTGCGCCATTCAGACCCGGGCGACTGGATTTTCCCCAGAGGCTCGGGGGCAACTTTTTCGCATCAGAAGCCCCGTACTTTGAAATAAAATTAATCCGGTTTAAAAGTTTTCGAGCAGATGCAGATGTGTCGTAGTAAAACAAAGGGACCCTTTTGAAGTTAGCGGAGTTTTTTTTTTGAACTTTAAAAAAAAAAAAAAAAGCCAGGCTCGTAATCGGGGCAGGTTCCGTCTAACGAGCCACTTGTGAGAACAACACCGGAGGAAGGAGCGGAGCGTCTCTGCTAACTTCGCTAGCTAACTTGGGCTAAAGGCTAGCAAACTAAAGTGTAAAGTTACCAGCCGACGGAGAAAGTGACCGAAGCAGCACGCCGAAGACGACAGCGAAGATGAAAACCCCGGGAGATGCGGGTGAGTTGGCGGCCACATTGATTAAACAAACTTTGTCGGAGGCTGCTGTTGTTCTTTAAATGAAAACAACAGCGCCTAGCTTCGGCGGCTAGCTGGTTAGCACGCTAACGAACTCTGCGCTCCAGGGAAAGTGTGACAAAATTATGGCGCTAGGGTGGATCCATCCGAGGCTCTTGTTATTGTTTAAGCAAATCTAGAAAAAGAGTCCCGCTCACGACCACGTTGTTTTTTAAGCTACCGTGCAACGATGCAACCGCAGAGATAGTTTTTGACTTATTTTAACGTCCTTTAACTTGAAAAAAGTGATGTTGAAAGTTTCAATGTGGAGCGATTTACAGTGAGGGCAGTAACTTAACCTAATTTACCGGATCAGTGGTGAGGAGTCAGGGTCAGGGCCAAAGTGTCTTGACCCGGACTGTGATAGCTTTGAGGTTGGGTTGATATCCGCCGTTCAGGACGAACGAAATGTGGTGGAACAAAAAGCTTAAATTAAATTTTTGCCTTTTAACAAACTCCACATGTAACAACCAATGGGTGACTGCAAGTTTCAGAGCATTGAGAGTGCAGACACAATACTTCCTAAATCTAAGGACAGAGGCAGAAACACAGAGAATGACACAATAAATCCAGTTAAATGTACAGCTTATTCTGAAATTTTTACATTTATATTAAGCATATGACCTTAATCTTTTTGTTATATTAGTGCACGTTGCATTTTCACTCTTATGAGCTGAAGATCACTTCCATTTTCAATCACCACATCACAGCCACAGTGACTGATAGAAAGTGAATTGTGAATCCAAGTGATTGGATTGGGAGCTTAACTGCTGTTGCAATTGATAAGTTATGTTTTTGTTCAGTTTAAATGAGATTCTCCTCCAGATAACATGCTGTGTGAGATTCTTACATTAAATCAGGAAACATAGTTCCCCCCCAGTTTAAAAAGTTCTCCATGTTCTTTGCTTCCTGTAAGATACTTATGTGAGCGAAGCTGTTTGACCTTTGACACATGCAAAACTCAGATCCAAGTGAATTGTTTTATCAGTGTAGTTAACAGCTTTGCAAAGCTGTTTCAGGAATTTAAATGGATCTTTACTGAGAACACTTTGGCCCATTTATTTCAAATTCAATTCACTTTTCATGCATTTTCTTCTCCTTGAAGTTATTATTATTTTTCTGCCATAGTTCAAAATTTATCTTTTTGGTGCATTTTATTGCTCTTAAACTCTGTGTAGTCCTATATGGTAATCTTGGGAAGGCAAATATCTATTATCTTTGATGGATGTTCAAGTAGAGATTTCACTAAAAATCTCTGTGCTTCTTCGGGTAACTTTATATGTTACAAAATGAAAATGCGAAATCTTTACAATCAACTTCTCTCATGGTGACCTTTTTTGTGTCTCTGTAGCCCTATGAGTGTGTATATATCTTTTACTGTAGGAAATACAGCACCATAATAAGCAAAAATAACCAGGGTTAAATGCAAATTTGTAAAATATTTTAACCAAATACTCGATATCACACCTTTATTGTAAGAATAACCTTTGGTGCTTTCCAGAAACACAAAAAAAATGAGATCGGACAAATATGACATCTCTTTGAACAGTCAGGTTAGTTCAGAAGAGTAATTTAAAACCTGGAATAGACGACATTAAAATCATATCACATTATACAAAGCCTATGATGATTTCTAGTCTCATATCACCGTATTGATCTTATATTGATATGTCAGCCAGCCTGTGGTTGGGCTTTAACTTTAACAAATAGGATATTCTGAATTTACAAAAATGACCACATTATATTTAGACCCCCACTCAGACCAACATGTCATTGTGGCCTATTTCAGACGTCTGAACATTGTATTCTCTCCTAATAGCTTCCAGTATTCAGAGGATCAGATTGGCAAGGTTATGCCGCACTTCCTTTGAGTTTTAAAAGTAGACAGTCTGATTTTAGCCGTGTGCCATGCAGCAGACGACAGCTCCTTTTTGTCTATTAATACATTATTTTCTGGGTTGGTTATGCTAACAGGCTTACACACTGCTAAATAGGGTTCAAACTGTTGATGTGCAAGTCTGGCTTTTAAATGAAAGCCAATTTGGTTTGCGTGTTTTCTTCAGTTCCTTTTTTTTTCAGCCTTTATTGTATGATTCATATTGACTTCCCCGTCAGTGCTTTGCAGTTATGAATCATAGCGTTGAATAAATGATCCCATATAGCTTTTGCAGTGACGTCACTAAAATGTTGGTAATTTTACTTTTGCAAGTTAATACCGAAGGATCCTATTGGTTAACTCAGATCTGTATCCACATGACATTATGCTTGGAGCTACACAGACCCTTTGTCTGTCCTTTCTGTATTTCCCTTGGCGTTGGAGCCTGTTAACTACTTTGTGTATATATGGGTCACCCTCCACTCTCTTCCTATCAGGAAGTCAGCAGTCTGGCCCCACCAGCTCCAATTTTCCACTTGTGTTACTCCTTATATCAACACAGAGCCACATGTGAGACGTCACAGCTGTAGGCGGCCTGGGCCTGCGAGCCAGCACGTTCTGTTGCACTTATATGTGAGTGTGTGTGTGTGTGTGAAAGAGAGAGAGTGCAATGGCGAGCGTGTGTGTGCAGTGAAAGGAGCCATACATGAGCAATTAGCTGGTGTAAAGTCTGGTGAGGGCTGGGCTCCTGTTTATGACTCTGTGTGTGTGTGTGTATTTGTGTGTTTGTGGGTGTAAACGTGCGTGTGTGCGGTGCGCACACTCTGGACGTGTGCGCCCATACGTCTGTCACTGTGTGACTCTACCTTGCATTGATGTGGTCACAACAAAGTGAGTGTTTGACTTTTACTAGCGAGACCAAATTGCTCTTGAGGAAGACCATTTGGCTGTGGGCAGTTGACTCAGCCTATTGTAATTACAGGAAGAACAACTAGACGTCTCTATGCAGATTCAAAAGCTCTAATAACGCTGGTTAGACCAAAGCTAATGATCCTCATTTTGTTAAAAAAATGACGCTGTTAGTTTCCTTTGGGAAGGACTCTGTTACTGTCTCACTGTTATATTGAATTATGCTGTTGGCACCGGCAGCACAAGGCAGCACAATTACACTGCAAGTTGAGGCCAAGCTGTTTGTCTCAGGAGGAGTTTGAGAAGAGTTGCTGGCGACTGAAGTGTACAAAGATGTGGTTGTGCAGTCTCTGTGTTTAAAGACACCCTGTGTCTGTGTGATTTTTGTTGAGGTTTTACAATGTCATGTGCTGCTAGTCAGCTACAGTTTTGTACAGTGTTAGTCACTTGACTTTAAAGAGAAATGGATCATTGGCTATTAAAAGTTGCTTTAGCCTTTTGCTGTTTTGCTTTCTGTGCCTTACAGTGTGTAAATCAATTGTACATTTTTATGTTACGCATGGACGTATTATTTATTCAATAATGATTCAGGCCATAAAGTTCGTAAACGGGCCAGTTTCACATCTCTCCAGTAGACAGTTATGGATGAATTCATAATAGAGTCTGTCTAGGACAAAAATACCTGAACCAAAAAAAAAATCCCTAAATACCAGCGTTTCTCACAGGATATACCTTGCTTCTGGTTTTCCTCCCATTATGTGGTTATTGTGAGTGATCGGGTCAGTGCAAAGTTTGACCTGATCACATTCCTGATTACTGCTGAGCCGAGTCAGGGCAAGCAGACCCTGGAAAAAGCACAACGCAGTGACGTCTGCATTTCTCTGGTGTGTTGTCAAGTGGCAGCTCAGGTCATTGTTGCTATGATCATCTCTCGATGCTACGGCAGCCCTCTTTTCCTGGAAGTGTGTATGTACAGTGGCTTTGGTGACCCATACAAAGCCGAGAGAATAGACAACAGGTTGCACGAGCTGGGACATGCTGGCCAAACAAACACTGGGGCCTCACGCACAGGAAAGCCTGACAGTCAGCCTGGGAGCTGAGAGTTGATAGACATCCCATGCCTACAGATTTATTAGGGTTTTTTTTGTTTAGTTATATAAGATTTCTCTTATAAAGTCATGTAATTACATCCCATATTCATTGCTGCCTGTCCTTTAAAATATTCATTTCAATTTGGGGCTATCCATGATTTTATGATTGTGGCTAGTGTTTAGTAATGCAAATCTAATTTAGCAATTAAACCTTCACGCACAAGTTAGGCCAAGTGCAAGCTGACATTTTTTTTTATTTATTGCAGCACATCAGCTCCAGCAGTTTTAGTCCAAAGAATGTCCTCATCCCTCTTAGTTGTCTTTTTCACTTGGCCCGCTTGCTTGGTATCTGTAAGTGTTTATGACTGAGTGAATCTCCGTTAGCTCTGTGACTGTCGACCCCCAGCAGGGTAGATGAAAGGACAAAGCAGTTCAAGTGGAACCAGAGTCTCGCCTCACCGGGCAGATAAGAAAGGCCTCTGTAGCAGCGCTGATATCTCTGAAACACCTGACAGGACACCAGGTGTCTGGCTTCACTGTGGTTCTTTATTGTTTTCAGTGACAAAATGTTGAATATAACTCTTTCCGCACCTATCTGCCCATCAGGCCTGATGGATTCACAGAGCAAGCCTTCTGGGTGAAGCTTCACAAGCCTTTGTTCATGAAAAAAAACATGCTAACAGACAGTTTTTCAAATCACTTGCCCTTGGAGCTCTTTTGGAGGTTTTTGAATCAAACCAAGGCTGAGAGAGACAGAAGATGTTGAGGTGGGATTGTGCTTTGTCTGTGGTTGTTTTGGCTGGAGTCATCCTAACTCAAAGAGGTGTGGAGGGCCGACTGTGTGTTATGGCTATCATCTCTGTGGTTCATGGAGGGAGGTAGAAAGCCCCGGTGGGTCTGGCGTCGCTTAAGGCCAGAAGTTGCGTCCAGAAACATACGAGTGTGTCCTCAAATGCAGAAAGGATAAGGGGACAGACTAGGTGTGGTCCTGTAATGGTTCTGCATGATACTGCCCACATTACAGCTGCCACTGCCAGTTCTAAAGTAGTTACAACCAAGTTGCCGTCAGAGCAAAAATATCTACCAAATGCCATATGTTTTGAGCGAGTCTGTTTAAGCTAAGAGGAAAGGCTGCAGCCTGCCAGTTTATGTTCTGGCAATCAGACGTACTGGAGCTGGTAACATCTATGCACTTAAATGCAACTGTGGCGTTCATTGGCAGTGCGTTGCTGTACCAGTGGAAAGTCTTCAGTAGAAAAAAAAAAAACCTCAGTTGATTAATAAACCAGTTGTAAAATGTGCAAAATAAATTTAATGTGAGTGTGTGTGTTTTTTTTAAAAGGGACCACCTTTAGAGCCGCTGAGGGAAAACTCTGCCATGAGGTTGCAAAGAGAAAAAAAAAGAGCACAGTTTGGGTTTTGTGGTTGTTTGGACATGGTTGATCCAGTCCAGACTTTTCCTGTCTATACACTTGTTGGCATTGCACCTGCATTTTGTTTCCACACTGCTTGATAGAAAATGAGCAATGTTCATATCTAATTGCCAAGCAAAGTTTTATTTATACTCAAACAAACAGGCGTCTTGCTACTCATATAAATACTAATTTTTTACTCTGCTGGATGTTTTACCACCCAGGTATCCATACCAAACGTAACCAAACAGCTGGAATATTCAGTTTTTAAACCACAATAGACAGTTTAAGTATGTGATTGTCGCTTAGTTTTGTGCAGATCTTTGCTGGACTGCTCTTGCACTGCAGGAAAGTAAACTTTTTATTGTTAAACTCTGATTCATGCAGTATATGTGACCACATGATCCAACTGCTTCTGGAAGTATCTTCAGTGCATTTGCATTCACAAACTCTGAATTCAGGGTGAAGGATTGTAGAGAGTGGTAAAGGCAGCGAGCCTCCAGCTGAGGAAACTTGATTTCTTGGACATGGACATGCTCAAAATTAGTTTCTAAAGGAATTTTTACAAGAATGCATGTGCATGACAAAAAAGCGTCAAGTATCAGAGTGGCTCCAAGCCACAGGTTGAAAGGAAAGATTACGACTTGTAAAAGCATCTTTTTATCCAAAGAAATTAAATCTAAAGCCAAAACACAGCATATCTGGCTCTGACCAGGGTCTGAAGGGTGTATTTCTTATATTATGAAAGGGACAGTGACCTCAAGCTGGTTTTCAATGGTATTGATGTGTATCAGAGTCAGTTTTATCGCTTTTACAGCTCTGTAATTGAACTTGAACTTTGACTTTATGTTACCGTAAGAGATATCGACTTTCACCTTCCTGCAAGTTGGCATTGACAGTATCTAATAAATCTCTTATCAAATTGGTGTCATTACAAGATACTGTCTGCTCATTGTAAGCTTCTGTTTAAAGTAATAGTAAATGTTCTAATGTTTTGACTAAATGAAGTCAGAGAGAGCTGGGGAAGGTTTTGTCTCAGACCTTCAGGGTTAAGAAAACCCGTTTTAATGAAAAAGAGATCGTTTCTCTCGTTCTTGCTCTAATCATTGATCTGTTGGGACCCCTGTGTTTTTTATTTGCTACAACTTGTCCTACTGTGTGGGTTGTGTACACTTGATGTTGTTATATATATATATATATTCCTCCATGTCCAGCTCGAGTACACACACACAAAACATATAGCCGAGAGGCTGGTAGATCAAAGAAGACACGAGTGAAGGGAGAAGATAAAAGACTAAGGACTTTGAGATGTAGAGGGTTAATAGGTCACTGTATGCTGGTAAAGTCTATTTTCTTCCTGCCAGCCACGTAACATCTCTGACCATTTGTAGGTTAATGTGTCTTTGGTGGAAGTGATCCAAAAGCAGCAATCAAAGCCATACGTGGATCTTCATTTGGTGTACAGTTCACCATTTTGCAAGTCCAAAGTTACTAAATTTGGTTTAAATTATCCCTATTTGAATGTCCCACCAAAATAGAGTTATAATTATATACATCTGCTTTGTAAATCTACTTAATTAAGACAAATTGTCCTCTATGTAAATAATCCTGGAAGCAGACGTTTGCACATCTGTAGTTAAAGCAGCTGTTTAAACTGTTAAAGGGGAATGTGGCGTTTGAGCCTGTCTTGTTAGATGTTTCAAAGGTGGGTCGTAAATCACACCAGTGATAAGAATGGCACCATTTGATCAAGTCAGCACCATTATTTAGCCTTAAATTCAGGCTTTATTCAGACCAAATCCACCGTTACAGTGATTTGTTAAAGGTTGTGCAGCGGTGTGGGAGCGTCGTTCAGTACCATATTTGTTTGAAGTCATGTTGTCATTTTGAAGCCACCAAGGTAGGGCAGAAGGTAGCAGCAGGGCAGAAGGTAGCAGCAGGGCAGAAGGTAGCAGCAGGGCCGCTATGTGTGTTTTTGGGCTTCCCCCTACAAGACTCGACTGCTTGCTTGAGCAATATGATGAATGGGCCATATGAAACAAACAAAATGAAAAAAAAAAAGAAAGAATGCCGAGGCTGACTCATCAACCACTGAGTAAGAGTATTCCTTAATGTTAAATTTGTTAAGTTGAAAGTGCTGCCATGGTTCATTTGTTCAATCATGATAAATAGATTTGTGACTGATTCTCCGTCCAAGTTGCTCGTTTGAAACCCCTGAAGTCGATGTCAGTGACGGATGAGTCGGGTTTCTGTCTAATTGAAACGTTTAAACCCAGTTTAGTCCCTCAGACACTCACTCACTCACTCATCTCACCCACTCACAGCATGCACACTTTATTAGGGGGTCTGGACCCCCCACAAGCCAAGTGGGTAATGTCTGTCTTGCATTAACAAACACACACACACACAGACAGACACACACTTTTAATTTTCTCACTACGGCGAGCGAGCGTGGCTTGCTCATTTGGGCTGCCATCTCCCTGTGGTGACGCCGTCGTGCCTCTGTCTTTAATGTTTTTTACGCAGGGAGCGAGCCACTCAGTCTAGAGACTGGAAGATCCAGCTTTAATGCAATAGACTGAGGAATTAAGACTGCGGCGGCTCTGCCAATGAGGAAAGGCTGAGTAACACGCCCAGACATCACACATGTCGAAAAGTCCCTCGCCGGCTGGTTCACATTGTAGGAATTTCATGGACACACATTCAGTGCGAATTACTGTCAGTGAGACTGTGCTTTAAGCTACAAGTTAAACCAACAACATTATGAGCCAGCATTAATGAACGGCGGCTCAGAACCGCAGTAGTTATGATAAATATCCCTGCTAGACATGAAGAGAAAATGTAGAAAAAAAAAGTGTCTTGCTTTTCAGTAACATCTGTCAGCATTAGTCTGCAGAGCTGAGAGTCATTTCAGAACAAATCAGGCGTTCGGTCGGTCGGTCGGTCGCTGCAGGTCTGTGCATCAGTGTCGAGTGTCTTTCCTCTCCTTCATGGCAGTGCTGATCAACTCTGATTGGCTGATGAGCTGATCCGCCGCCGCAGCAGGATGTTGGCTCTGCTCTAACTTGAGCCCCAGGGTACAGGGTGTCATAGATGGCTGAAGTTCAGGAAATTGTTGAAGTTCAGGATAATTAACAGATTTTTGATTTCTCACAGTTGAAGCCTCCAGCATTTCTGTCAGAGATGAAGTGAAATGGAGGTCAATTGGACATAGGTTTAAAATATCAGACATGATTGATATCACTGTCGTCGAGTATTATCTTGACTATTCGATGAACATCTTTCATCTTTTCATCACTAGTTCCTTAAGCACCGGATCATGATGTGAGCGTTTCACATTAAATGCTCTTTTTGTCAACATCATAAATGCAGTGTTTCCTCTATGAGTTGCTTTAATTAAGTCAAAGACGGATGCTGACTCACGTTATCATGTTGAGTGAGTTACAGGCAGTAAAGATACAGATTTAAAACTGTTTTACAAAGAGGTAAAGTTAGATTGGTGTATTTTATGTTGTCATTGTTTAATGTGAATATTTTTGCCATGTTAATCCCAGATATAGCCTTTTATTTTTTAAACAATATTCTTACTTAAATCCATATTCTGACTATGACTGAAGGTTTACATCACATCTCTGAACTGAACTCGAGCATTGTTGTGCTGGTTGTCCCGCTAGTTATAATCAACAGTGGAGCCTCTTTGTCTGTGTGGAAAGATGCTAAAAGGAACTCGGCATTATGGGAAAGAAAGAGGGGGATAAAAAAAAAAAATTTGATTGGCAGGGAATACTAGAATGAGTAACTCAACCAGCTCTCGGGATTTGGAGCTACGGACCTATTTTGGGCTGCGGTGACACGTGTATGCATGTGGTTTTGTGCACATACACATGTAGACTTGTGTTCAAATGGCTCAATCCAACAGCTGAAGTCACCAAATTTTCGCTTAGCTTAGCCACTGCACAGGCGTGTGTGTGTTTGTGTGTGTGTGTGTGTGTTGGAGGAAAATGAAAGTAGTGTGGTGACCAAACCACAACACCAAAGCCAGATTTATATGCATAAATTTTCTTTCTCTTTCCAGCTCCCTTCTGCTGAACCACTATTATGCAAATTACTCCAGTTCTGTCGTTGCCTTTTTATCAGTTATAAACAAATTTAGCTAAAGGTTGCGTCTAAACTTCTTTATCTTCACTGATTGTCAGAGTAACGGTCTTTTACTGGTTGACTAACATGGGCTTTTTCAAATGCTGATGCCAGTATTTAGAGAGCAGAACCGCCCGTAGAAAATAAACTGTACATTAAAAAAAACATAGACAGTCATGTTTAATTCTATTTTTCCATGCATATTATAATATAACAGCATTTTTTCTCAGTATTTTCCCAAAAATCGCAAAAGGGGCCACTAAAAGTGTTTCTGCCTGCAGACTTTTTCATTTATTGGTCAATTCCAGTTATCCCAAAATGCAGCCAATTAACTTGCCCATTATTTCGTTTCAGTAACTTCAGTAGTAGTAATCATTTTACAGACGGGGGTGCAAATACAGCACACCTTATCTGATTGTGTAATTCAGTCTTTATGCAAATACTTTTGCGGGCAAAGCCACTGAGATGGATTTCATTTATACACTTCGGGAAAAAAAGATTAACTTGGATTCGTGGTCGTGTTTCCTCATACCCAGATTTACTGGTCTTTCCTTCTCCTGAAACAAGGTTTTCACTGTCACACTCGGCGAACTTGTTATGATGTTATTAATCAGCAAAGTAACTGCCTGACTCAGGCGCTGGCTGGTTTGTTGGGCTTAACCATTGGTTGACTTAAATCTGCAGAGTGTTAGCCGGCTTTTGTTTCTGCAGACAGGAAGAAAGTTAAAATTTTAGGTGTGTTACTGTGTGCACGTTAGTGTGTGTTGCTCCGCTGCAGATGAACCAAATGTGTGATGCCTCAGTGCACCTCTACATATAGATAATAGTCATGTCTCACTCTCTCCTGTCTTAATTTCTGTCAGTCTATCAGTCTTTTTATACTCCATTTCTCACCTTCTATCGTTCACACACAACCACTCAGTTCCTTACAAACAAATTCTGCCCCTAAAAAAGGAAGCAGGCTTGAAATCCGTAGTGACAGTCAGGTAGCCAGTAGCTCATTACGGCTGAAAGTTTTGCAGGGTTGTCATTTTCAGGTTGGAAAGCATGCTCAGGCGAGTTTCACAGCAAGTGTGCATGCATGTGTGTGTTTTTCTCCTCACTGGGAAAACAGGCCTGAAGCTCAAGCATCTCCAACCAAAAGAAGGTCCAGATGATGGAAATTAGGATATAGAAGTTTGAGCTCTGATGGGATTTTTAATTGTGTTTTAATTGACGACACACTGACAGTCCTTTCCTGTAAAGATCGCCTGCTGTCTGGTATTTAATTAAACTTTTTGTTTTTTCTTATATTTATGTATTTTAATTATATATCTTAATGAGATTGAAAGGTGCATCCTTAAGGCAAAAGAAAAGAGCTGCAACATTCTGCAAAAACACACAACCTGAGAAGTACTCCATCCTTTGTAAAGCACTGAAGGTCTTCTACATATTGTCATGAAAGAAGACTTTTGCCGTTTTGCATGACTGACCTTTGTGAATTGTCCTTTGAACATCGTTGGTATGGCCTGTACTTCTTTAATTTTTTTCACA
>JAPZDZ010000008.1:2582339-2592358 GCA_029783805.1 Acanthurus tennentii | reverse complement strand
TGTGTGTGTGTGTGTGTGTGTGTGTGTGAGAGTGTGTGAGAGGAGTGCGTGCAGAAAGGCTTGTCTGGGCAAATTGCAAAGTGCTTCTCACTATTTCCATACTGTGTTGTGAGTCGAAATTTGTATTTACCCTACAATATGGCCTCTTGTTTTCAATATGTACCTGGTATGGATGCAGTCCTTGTGTAATGTGAGTAGAACCTGTTATGTAATGAATTAATGTGTAATGAATTTGTAAATGAGTCATATTCATTACTACTCTCGTACGATGGTGCATCATTTAGCAGGGAATACATTTCTAAAAAATTAATATTTAGCTGTTTATAACTGTTATTTTTTTTTCCACGATGCAGTGATCACAATTCATCTATTCTTTGCTGTGCTTTTATTTTTGAATTACTTTGATGTCACTTCAGTGTTTTCATAGATGGTTTGATTTTAATTCAATCAGTCACTTTTCCTCTCAAAGCCACGCAGTTAGTAGCTATCTCGCGCAGTGAATAGGCTTTGTGCATGTCTGAATGTGTTTGCCACATGAGTAAGCCACTCTCCCTGTTCCCTTTCTTTCTTTCAGAGTCTCTGGAATAAGGTGGGCAAGTGCTGAAGTCGCGCAACGAAGACAAGACAGGATGAGAGAGAGAGGCCCAGACAGAGGAGGAAAATAGAGAGAACAAAAACGAGGGGGAAGAAGAAACAAAAAAACAAAACAAGGCAGAGCAAGAGAGGAACGCCAAAGAGAAACTCTGGGATAAATAAATAAAAAAGAGATTTGTTTGGAGAAAAAAGGCAAGCTAGATGAAAAGATGAAGCCGATAAAAAAGCAGGGCCGGCGCTCTCCTCCCTCCACCCGGGCGAAAGGGGGGAAACGCCGAGGAGCAGGGGATACCCCAGAAGGAGGGGAGAAGAGAGACTCAGATGAGAACAGAGACAGAAGCAGATCCCCACACTCTTCTTTTTCTTCTAATTCACACTCGGAGTCCTCCCAGGTGGACCCAATCAGATCACGGGACTCTTCGGAAGGGGAGGGGCCTCACAGAGATATGCTGTCAGAGACGACGGTTGTGTCGCTCGTGATGGATTCTGGGAAACTGTTGGCATCCTCGGACGATAGATCGGGGAGGTTGACCGTGAGCGGCAGCAGCCACAGCGACAGCGGTGGCAGCAGTTGTAGTAACAGTAGTACGCCGAGCGCCAACAACAGCCCAAACCCCGCCTCCAGCCGAAAAACAGCCACCTTCAAGGCCCGGGTCCCAAAGAAGAAGTACACCTCTGAACACTGCTCGTCTACTACTGGTAACCATAGCAACCTTTCCTCCAGCTCGCCCCCTCCTCTTCCTCTCAGTGGCGGGGTCATCAACCACGGGTCATTGGGATCAGGAAGTGACATCTGTGTCTTGCACCCTGATGGCAACGGTCAGAGCAGGAGCCTGATGGACGACTTCCACAGCAGGACCACCGACAGGGAGGGACCTCAGGATGCCTCCCCAGGACCCCCTACCCTCTCGCTGGGAATGGAGAGGGAAAGGCCTGGAAGAGGTGAAGGGGTGAGAGACGCAGAGCGAGTATCGCCCAGCCCCCTGCCCCGCTGCTCCTCAACAGACACTGCCAGCGAGCACTCGGCTGACCTGGAGGTAGTCGGTGACACACACCCCCTCACACAAATGTCCACGCACGCACCATCCAGTCTCCCTGACGCGCTGTCCGACGCCCTGGCAAAAGGCCTGAAGAATCAGCGTGTTCTCGCCCGCCAGATCAGGAGAAGAAGTGACGAGGAAGTGGGAGGCGAAAGGAGGGACGAAGGGGAGAGTTCAGACTTAGTATTCCGGGCTGGGGTGGTCCGTAAGGTCAGCGGTGAATTTGGAAGCCTGGAGGTGCAACTGAACGGGGAGAAGACACTGTGGCGTTACCCGTATAGACATGACAGCCCCCCCACAGGGGCGGTGGACATTATCCTAGATGCCCCGCCCCCTGGTGTCCATCCAATACCTGTCAGTACCCGGGTCTGTGTACCGTTTGGAAATAAGGTGGGTGGTGAGGGGCAGTGGTACAGAGAAGGTGTGGTGACCAAGGTGGACACGCACCCAGCAGTGGCCAATTGCTACCGTGTCCTGCTGTCCGGGGACAAATCTCACCCCGTGGACGAGGAAGACGATGGCAGTGGGGCAACTTGCGCCACCCAGGCAGTGTGGGTCTCCCGACAGACACTCCGGCTCCTGGTGCCGCCGTGGGACCTGGATCTGCCGTCAGGAGGGGGACGAGATGGAGAGGAGGCGCTCAGGGAAAAAGAAAGGGAGCGGGAAGACAGGGAGGAGATTGACGTGGAGCAGGAGGTTTGTCGTTTGAGTCGGGGGATGACGCCTGGCGTGGGGTCAGTGCTGGGGAGAGGGATGCCCTACCCAGGCATGGTCCCTGTTTCCTCCACATCTGGCCACAACATCGCCTCCCCAGTAACCCCGGCATCAGTCCTCAGCCTCGCTCCCGCTCGAGAGTGGGAAATTGAGAAAGAGAGGGAGAGGGAGCTCCAGAGGAAACAGGATAGAGAGAGGGAACGAGAGCGAGAAAGGGAGAACAGCGTGAAGCAGCAGCAGCAGCATCAACATCAACAGCAGCAACACCACCCGTACATGCCACTCACCCCCGAAGAAGACATGGAGGTGTCCCACTTTAACATGGTCCCAATCATGCCTGGGGCCAAACCAATGTCAATTCCCCAACACCGCCACATTCTCTCCAAGCCCCCACCTGGCTACCTCAATCCCCAACTGTCTGTGGTGCGTGGCATCGGGATCCCCCCTCCACACCTGGCCTTGAACCACCACCCTCCTCCGTCACCCGTCATGTTAGGAGTTGACCCAGCAACTGTAGCCGCAGCAGCTGGCGCTCTCCTTTCCAACCCCCAGCTTACTCCACTACCCCCCATCTCCTCCTCCACCCCATCCTCCTCCAGAGTTGAGAAGGCTTCGGGAGGAGGTTCTTCCAGTGGAGGAGCAGGTGGTGGCGGTGCATCCGGGTCAGGTTCCACCTCCTCCTCCTCCTCACGTTCCCGCACCCCGCTGACAGCTGCCCAGCAAAAGTACAAGAAGGGAGACGTGGTGTGCACTCCGACAGGCATCCGAAAGAAGTTCAACGGGAAGCAGTGGAGGAGGCTGTGCTCCCGAGAGGGCTGCTCGAAGGAGTCCCAGCGCAGAGGATACTGCTCCAGACACCTCTCGATGAGGACCAAGGAGATGGAGGCCAGCGGAGGCAGCCGGGAACGGGGTGGAGCCAGCAGCACGGGGACCCTGACGCCGTCTGACCTCCGACTCAGCGGCGGGAGAGCCAGCTCGGACTTCGACTGGGATGAAACATCGCGGGAAAGCAGCGAGGCCAGCAGCCGCGGAGGAGATTCCCGCCCCCGCTTGGTCCTTCCATCCCTGCTCCCCCAGGATCTCTCTCGTTTTGACTTTGATGAGTGTGAGGCAGCAACCATGCTGGTCTCCCTTGGGGGCTCCCGCTCAGGCACGCCCTCGTTCTCCCCCATCTCCAACCAGTCGCCCTTTTCCCCTACACCCTCACCCTCACCCTCTCCGCTCTTCGGCTATCGCCCTGGAAGTTTCAGCCCCATCACTGCTCCCTCCTCGCGCCGCCATCGCCAGCTCAGCGGCACTAAGATGGGCACGCCAGGTGCTGAGCGAGAGCGCCACCTGTCGGGGATCGTGCCCACTTTTCAGAACAACCTCACTTTCACAGTCCCCATGAGCCCCAGCAAGAGGAAGCTAGACACCCACCCACCTCCTCCTCTGCCTACAGTCCAGGACTGCCAGACCAAACCTGAGCAGCAGCAGCTGATGAGCTTAGGTGGAGGTGTGGTAGGAGATCCAATCCTGGGCCACAGCCCTGCCTCCTTCAGAGTCCTCTCCCCCCAGAGTCAGCCAACAACCCCCTCTTTACTTTCCTTCCCTCGGCCCCGTAGTGCCACCAGCAGGCCTCCTTCCTCCACTGCCTCCACACCTCCACCCATGCTGGTTTCTCCCACTCCTCCCTCCCCGCTGCCCCAGGAACCCTCCCCACGCCGTATCGTGCCCCTACGCGATTCACCAGTCATCGTTCGCAACCCAGATGTCCCCCTGGCCAAGTTCTCCGACGGCCCGCTGGGAAGGAGAGAGAGAAGCAGGTCCAGAGAGCACAGCCAGGCCCAACACAGCGGCCCCCCAGGCCTGCAGGTCCCCGTCCCCATCAACGGGGCCACCACCAACGGTGCAGTTCTCCTGCGCAACCCCGCATCCACACTCGTCCTGGTCACCTCCAGCTCGGTAAGAAAGTGACGTTTTTGTGTCATTAATGTGTTATGTGTTGCGTTAGCATTTTATATGTTATTGTCAGTTTGTTGTATTGATTTACATCAAAATGGTGTTTTTTATCAGCTCATGGTATAAAATGTCAGATCACTGAATCATAGCACTGCTTATTTGAAGTGGGTGGTTTCCATGAACTTATAACCCTGAAAAGTGTGGTATTATATTTTTAGCAACAAGAATTCTTGTTAAAATCTGTAAAAAAAAAAATTGTTGCTTCAAGTGGATTTTGCAAAAGTGTCCTCATGCACCAATTCAGAAAGCTGTTTTGAATATCTTGAGAGTTATGTGGGTGACTGAAATAATCCACCCTAAAAATTAACTAAAAGATCTGAAAATTTATATTTTTTCCTGTGATGGACCTTAAAGGCAGCCCTTAAAAGTTTTAGACTTTCTCCAAGTTAGCTGTAATTTACAGCAGTCATAATGTAGTCCATTTGAGACTCAGAGTCATGAGAGAATTTGTGTAAAAAGATCATAGAAACCTGCAAAACCCCTATAACCTGACATGAAGATAGATTTATTAGCCGTGCTGTTGGAAGAGTGTAAACTGAACAAATCAATCAACAGCGTAAAAGTAAATTATGCTGCAGGGATAAACGGGGTAGCTGTTGTCTTCTAAGTATTTAAATCTCCAAAAATGGCTTTTTTGTTGAATTGAAAAATAACACAAATCCACTTTTTAAATGCCTTTAGTGAGTTTTCTGCAAATACTGAGAAAGCCCTTTTGATTCTCCTGCCAGTCACTGACTCCAGCCACAGTCGGCCATGCTGCCCTGTCCAGCCCCTCCACCCCCGGGTCCATGCCCACGTCATCGGGCTCAGTTCTGTCCTCCTCTGGTTCTGGAGGCAGGGAGAGGGAGAGGAAACCAGAGGGACATCAGGACGCCTCCGGAGGGGCGCTGCCACAGCCAGTAGCATGTCACCCAACGCCAACTGCCCTGCTGCCGCTAATACTGCCAGCCGAGTCGCCTCACCCTGCTCCACGCAAGCAAATCATCATGGGACGCCCCGGAACCGGTGAGGAAACCCGTCATGTTGACCATCATGGTGCTGCAGCTTTGTTCGCTTGAGATACAGAGTCTGCTGAGCTACACTGCCATATTGCAAAGAAGGAAGGGATGTGCAGGCTGAAGCTAATGTCTAGTCTAGTACTTCTTGCTTTCATTATTTCTCTAGGGTTACAGGAGTGTCATTAGAGTGTTACGGCTATGACTCATGCACACTTTACTATTGTTTGCTTGCAGTGCAAGAAAGCAACCGTATTAAAAAGCATGTGGGGGGTTTTTGGTCTCCTTGATTAGCCATTTTTTGTGCGTTTTGACCTTTTCTAGCAGCATTTATCGAGTTGTTGATTAATGTCCAGAAGGAATGTGTGTGATGAATACTCAGTTTTTACAAGTACTTTTACTTTTGGCTTAAATTCTAATACATTAATCTTTTCAGACAACATTAGAACGAGAGAAGAGGTTTTGCTGTCTTCGACTGCAGACTGTTGTTGTCTAAGAAATGCTCTTTTGTGCCACAGTGGCAAACATTTGTTGTATTGATGGCTCCCCTTGAAACTGGACTCAGAAGGAAAATAAAAGCATTTATGTTGATTACATTGACAACAAAATCAAGCAGGTAAATAAATTATAGATTAGAAATGCTGATGGATCTCGGAGTTTTAGGAAGTGTAAAACAAACAGTGGGTTATGTTTCTTTCCATCTTGGTTATCATAATGCTGGATAATGATACCATCAGTTAACTCTCTCAAATGCGAGCTGTACTGTAAATGTCAGAGGATGCACAGTGTGGTTTGATTGAGAATGAAAGAGGGTGATCTTTCCTTTATCAGCACTTTCTTTTCCTCTTTCTCGTGCATCTTTTCTTTGGGCAAAAGAAAAAACAGTCGTGAAAACAATTTGTCAGCTTTGTGTGCCCACGGTTAGATATAAGAAAATTGGCCACTGGTGTTTGGATTAATTGTATACGGCATGCTAGTTTCCATGCCAACCTTGCGATACTGTATGTGAGCCAAAACTCAGAAATGTAATTTCAAATATCTAAATGAGGAAAATGGTTTCCATTTGAAATTCACGATTTCTCATCTTGTACCATCTTAACACCACACTTTCTAAACCTGAAAACTGAAAGTGTAATAAATGTACAGGAATTTGTCTCAGTGCAGAGAGATATTGGCAATTCTCAGGTTTTTCAGTTTCACAGTTAATACTGAGAAAATTAAGTATCTACAAATAACACACAGCTTGCAATTATGGTTCATATGCAGCAAAAGGAGATTTAGTTTTTTACATTTTATAATGTCAGAAGTAGAGGCTTTACATATGAGAAGTTCTGTGTTTTAATATAAAATTTTGATTACTCTTTTCTGATTGGATTGTATTTTCGTGACTTGGTTTAGGTGATTAAAAATGAGAGTGAAACCTTTTCCTTTTGAGGCGTGAAGATCAGAAAAGATTTGATACACCAGTCGCTCAGGCAGCCTCCCAGACCTGCTGCTCCTTGTGTGTAATTTGTGACTCAGTGTGTGTGTGTAGTGTCACAATTATTGAGTGTGCTTGTTTGTGAGAGTGTGTTTGCAGGAGGGTGTCACCCTTTTTATATTTACACGTGTGTGTGTGTGTGTGTGTGTGTGAGAGAGAGATAAGGGGTGTTTCACAGAAACTTTAAAAGGATATTGACATGTCTAGACATGCAAGACTGAGAGCATGAGTGCAGGGAGCAACGAGGACATTCACACCTCCTCCTCCACACACACACACACACACACACACACACACACACACATAAACACACGCACACACACACATACAGACACGCACACACACTCATCTCAGTGTTCCAGACAATCAACAACCTCAGACAGGGCATCAAGGGCATGTCCAGCGTGATGTGAATGTGTTTCATCACTCTCAACAGAAAAAGGAGTAATTGTATTGCTGGCGTGTTGTCATGGATACACTGTTTCCACCGGTAGAATTAGCGCAGTAAAGCGTTGAGTCCTGAGCTGATTACCGGAGTGCGCTTTTATTTCTCTCTCCCTCTCACAACCCTCGCACTGCTGCTAACAGCCACCTGCCTCTGTAGCGTAACGTTTCCTCTGCCATACATTTTTAAAAACGCCCAGAGCCACAGTGGGCCCAGAAACAAACACAGGCAGAAGGCAGTGGAGGCCCCACGGCTGAGATCTCTCCTATATATAGCTCAGCTCAAGTGCAGCTGCATTAGCATTACAAGTTTCATTACTGTTCTCTCTGAGTGCATCTGCAGCCTTCACTGATTACAGCTCAGATGTAGCTGAGGTCCCATCGTTCTGCACAAACTCAGGAACTGTAATATTGCTTTTTGCACCCACAGTGGTAGTAATGTCTCATCACAGGACAAGTGGGAATCTACAGCCAAGAAGACGAATTTTTTTATCACCTTTAAGCATGAAAGCATAGGTGTGTTTCTGTATCACTGCTGCCTCTCGCCAGTCATCGCCCTCAGCAGTTGAGGTAAACCAACAGAGACAGATGGATATTTGAGCAGCGCTGCTGTCTGATATTTTTCACAACTCACCACTGTCAATGCCTCCCTGTAATATTCATGCCTCGCAACTTCAGGGTGTCAGCAGGTCCATGGAAAGTTTGAAAAATCTCAAGTTTTCAAGATGTATTTAGCACCTTAAGATAAGGCTTGAGTTATTATATTTTTTTTTTCTCACTGCCAACTGATCTCGTGAAAAAGTCCAAAACCGGCAATGTGTTAGTCTGTCTCTCTCAGCGAGTTGCCCAGTCTGTGGCGCTCAGCCTCGCACCCGTTTGTTCCTACTGAAGTTCATTTTTAAGAATTTTGTCACCAGTATGTACTTTAATTTTTAAAAAACAGCTTGATAACTTCTGGGTTTTTACAGGATTTTATCTAATTGAATTAGGCCTTTTAGTAGAAACAAACTATTCTCCTCTTATATTGCAGTTCAGTTTCTTAAAGTTGCCATATATAAAATTTCAACATTAATTACAGTACACTTTCAAACCGTCATGACCAAAACTGCGGTTCTGATTATTTGTAACTATCTTTTATTGATGGGTCACAATTTAAAGTGCAGTGTCTGTGATTTACAGGTTCCATATGGTTTAGCTGTTAGCATTCCTGGTTTTCAGCCTGGCAGCACCAGTCGTGGTCCTAGTATGGAAACAGTTTCATGTCTTTCAGTCAACATTCATTAAGCTGTCACACACTCTCATACTTCCACAGCAAAGTTTAAAATAGGCATCAACCCTGTACATTCAGTACAAAGCACTGATTTGACCTCTATAAGAGAATTGAACCGTTATGGGCGCTAAGAAGTTACATAAAGCGCCTTTGAACTCCCAAATATTTATGTGCTGCGTAGATATTTTTAAAGTAAAACATGTCATCGGTCCTATTTGTGGTCTTAAGGAGGGAACTGTTGTTGTGTGAAACATTTTAATAAGCCTCACTTCCTCAGCTGAGGTTTTTTCGTGAGAAACGAGCTGCACAAACTGCCAGTAAGTAGTAAGAAGTACAAAGGTCAGAGCACAGAGATAATAGTCATGTGACACCAAAAGTTACAGCAGCACATCCAGGACATATTAACATTTTCTCCATCATCTAGCTCAGCAGTATCTGGATCTCCATTTTAGATGAGCCATGGCCAGGGAATGGTTAGCTATAAATAGACCATTTTAATACTTTATTATAAAATTATTAACGGAAACGGAAACTGGACATCGCAGTGCTGCAGTGGAGTTCATAGCTATTTTATTTCCACCAGGCTGGACCTGTATGTGGAATACTGCAGTCAGGGGAGGAGGAGCGGAGAGTAAAACTGTTTAAACTTCTGTCTGCTGAGGCTAAAATCCTCATAACAGTCTGCACGCTCACAATGAACTGCTGCGAATAAAATTATTCCACTGATCCCCAAAGTACTAATATCTAAACATGCAGTAGCGATGACATTAGGAGGTAATATGTGTGGTTGTAGCTGTATAGCACTTGAGGTGTGTGTAGAAGTTCTAGCAGTCGTACCGGCAGTGGTTTTAGTATCAGTATTAGTTGTATTAAACCTTCATTGGTGTTGTGATGATGTGAACATAATATGTTATCTGCAATTGAAAAAGATTATTCTGAGGAAATATTAATAACAAACTACCAGAGTAATTATTAAAGTTTTCTACACATTGTTGCCGTCCTGTAAAGACCTTTTTAACAACTTTTTCAACATTTGATCGGAAAAAATGGTGTTTCCTGCTTTGTGACTTTGCTTTTTTTCAATAACCCAACGGGTCTTAAAATGATTCATGTATCTTAAGGAGCGGGGGTGTTTTCCTAGCATTTAGTCCTCCAGTTTACCTGAATAAAGCTAAAAAGCAAACAACTATGCAAGTGGCTCTGTGAATCCAATATGCAGTCACAGTGGTCCTTTGAGTTAAATGCTAAAATTAGCAAAAAATCGTTAGCATGTACCTTCTGGGGCCCATTAATTTTATGTACAAAAAATCAGTGGCAGTCTTTTAAATTTTTATTGACGAAATAAACCCAAAAACTGCAGTAATCATGCGAGTATCACATGTGGAGGTTCATGTTGTTGCCGGGTTTTTTTACTTGAGGTGTTTCCTGCTGCAGAGCCGATCGAGCTCAGAGCCCGAAGCTCGGCAGGACTGTGGCAGCAG
>JAPZDZ010000008.1:2444423-2457773 GCA_029783805.1 Acanthurus tennentii | reverse complement strand
TTTTAAGAATGTCTCCTAGACTCCCTCACCTTGGTGTGCAGGGTTGTGTATCTGTGGTTAGCATCCTGCAGCTTCTCGGTTACCAGCTGCTTGGTGCTGTCCATGGCAGGGTCTGAACCACCAACTTGCTCCAGAGCTCCTTGAACAGAGTCCAGAACTTTCTGACCGGAGATGCTGACAAAGCGAAGGTCGGCCTTGTGGCAAATTACATCTTCACCGAGCTGGAAATACATTTAAAGATCAGTTTGGGACAGATTAATGCAGATCTGTACAATAGGTCTATTGGAGAAAAATATGTTTTTACAAAAATACAAGTCTGGATATGGACAGCGGGATCATGAACAGCAGGTTGCTCGTTCAAAATTTTAGGCCTGCTGTTAAAAAATGTGAGAAAATGACAAATTAAGGCCCTCTGAACTATAAATGCACCAAACTGCTTAAGTGGATTTCCTCAGTTGGTACCAGATAAGAATGTGTCATTATATGAGAGTAAATCTGGCCATGTAAGGGGACACGGATGGAAAGAAACTGAGCGTGGAAACTCAGTCTTCCATGGATAATTAAAGGTCAAAAAACATAGTTTAGAAGTCTGTTTTTATTCAGCTCCACTTGGCCCAGACACAGAGTGACATTTCTCTGCAAGTTCATTTCACTTCACAGAACCTGAAACCAGGCAAGGCCAATACAATCCAACTGCAGAGACACAGTGTCATATTTCTTTAGTACAACCTGCTCAACAGGCAAGGAAACTAACAGTAGCAGGAGGTTGAACCTGCAGATGTAGACTTGCAAGTGTGCAATATTTTAAGAGTGCATAGCCATTATGTCTTTGCATATACGTGGCAACATGTCACTTTCTGCAGCTCTTAAGTACTCTTGCTTTTACTTACACATTGTCCTTGGGTTAATTTAAGTATTATTATAAGATTGCACCTTTTTTAATATTGCTTTGATGTGACTGATTAGCTCCATCTTGTGGAAATTCTGCAGCTGGATAAATGGGACTGATTCACACAGTCATGTCTATGAGTTATAGTCCCATTAGCAGCTTTACACGTACATATTAAAAAAGGAAGATTAATTTTATCAAACTATGAATAAAAAAGTTCCTGTATGTTAATAATGAGTGTATTTTGTGCACCTTTCTGTGCTCCTCCAGCCTGCCCTTCAGTCCTTGTGCATCTGTTTCGCCTTCTCCTAGTGAACGAAGCTCCTGTTCACTTTGTTCCAGCCAAGCAACAAGACCTCCATGTTCTTGGAGGAACTTTGTCAGCTCATCCTTTAGAGCCTCAGACTTTCTAAGACGGTCCTAGAAGAAACAGTTACCGCAATAGCAGTGAGTTGACAGAAATACAGAGAACAAAAAAAGGTTGATATATAATGTCCTAATGTCCTTTGCCATGTCAAACTTTATTCCCATAGAATCAAACATTCAAAATTGAAAAAAACAGACTGATGCAGACAGATTAGAACAATAAAATATACCTGGCAGCTCTGCAGCTTGTCCTGGTGCTGGGCCTGCAGCTGATCCAAGGCAGCCCGGAGACGCTGCTTCTCTTCAGGAGGAACGGTGGAGTCAGGTTGGTCCAGAAGGGAGCGAGTTGCCTGTGTGATCTGGAGTAGCTGTGCCTGTTGAGACTGAAGCTGCTGAAGCTCGGCCTGAGAGACACATTCAAGGTTTTCAATAATACTTTTGTTGTGTTGCATTATATTTAGGTCAAAATGTGCAACACACAGATGAGAGATTCTTACCTGTAGCATCTCTGTGTGTGACATTACAGCTCCCTCTGGCTGCGACAATGGTGCATCAACAACATCTTCACCCACTACAGATCCAATTCCTTTCCTGCCTGGTTGGTCAAGGGAGGAAAGCTCTTTCAGCAGAGAGTCTATCTGGCCTTGAGTCTCCTGGAGCTCCTCCTCAGCCTTTGCCTGGAGGGAACAAGAAGGGGAAAAGAAGATGAATATAAAATAACTACAAGTAAATAATAATGAAGAATTTTTGTACAACATGTACTCATGAGACAACCCTCATCCTCTTACCCTCTGTGTGTTCTGCTGTACAGTGGTGTTGATGGCTGTGTCCACCTCTGACAGTGTCTCGTTTACTGAATCTGTAAGGGCACTATATTGTTCCTTCATTCTTTTTAGCTCCTCCTGGAGGTTCTCCCTCTCCTCTGGGCTCAGACCTTCTCCTCGCTCCGCCAGCAGCTCCTCCACAGAGCGGATAGCCTCAGCTATACTCTCCTTTTTGGTCTGCAGGTCCTTCTGCACTTCCTGAAGAATGAGAAAATACAGATTTTATTAAATTTAAGAAGCAAACATCTTCTCTCAACAAATAACACATCATTGTCTTGTCCTTGTTTTGTGGTGCTGGCCTTTAGATTCTAGATATGAACGTAGATGAAGGTTTCATACCTTTAGTTTTTCTTGCTTCTCTTGCAGGACGTTCACATCACCTGACCCTGTTCCAGCTTTCTGACTGGCCAGCAAGCTGGCAGCTCCAGCCAGCCACATTGTAAGACCTTCTAGTTTCTGAGAGCATTCGGCTTTCTGCTGCTGTACCACCTGACAGAAAGGAAAGAGGAGAGTCGGAAGAAAAAGACCCACAAAAAGAGCAAATGTGAGGAAAACCGATAGTGACATGAATTAGTAAGAGCCTTCAATAGTAATTAAACTAGATCATGCGACAGGAACAATTCATTTTGCATTTTTGATTTTACTGCCAGTTTCTGTACTTTTGAAAACACAAAATAATAATTGCACAATAATTGCACATTTCCCCCTAACCAAAATACTTGTGTAGTGCACACTTTGCCAAGCTTTGAGCAGATTGTGTCCAAAGTTCACTCTTACACACACACACAGGCAGACATAAAGGCACACAAATAGTATCTTCACATAAACATGTTGGTCAAGCAACAACAACAAACAACACAGAGAAAAATCAAACATAGGTAAGTTTATTTGCTGTTTTTCCTCTTTCTCTCTGTGCTCAGATGAGACAGGAGGAAAAACAGTTGAGCATTGAAGCCAGCGAGGCTTTTCTGCTATCAAATCTCTAGCCTTTACCGCCGTGATACAAGCGATTTCCTTCAGTGGCAATCTGGAACAGCAAGGCAAACAGGTTAATAAAACACACGTTTTAGAGACATGCAGAGTAGCAAACACGCTTGCATAAAAAGCCTGTGTAGTTTGAGTGAGGATGGTGATACTGTCCATGTCAAGTGACTAAGCTTGCAGCTACAGTAGCAGTGGAATGCTTTAAAGAGATAAAATAATTAGGATTGAGATGATGTGTTATGGCACTACAAGTCAAACTGTGGTGGTTAGCTACTTTGCATCAAGATTTACCAGCTTCTAGTCTAGCTTGTGTACTTATTATTATATTTGTAAAATCTTGTGTGAGAAAGCATGGCAAGAGTTTACAGCATGACATAGCTGTGAAGTAAAGTATATGAAAGCTTATTGCATTTCAGATTTATTAGTGAGAGAGCAGCGTTGTAAACCAATACGACTCATTTATCTTTTTCCAAACCTCTCTCTCCTTTGCACTCAGCCTTTCTTTGTCCTCCTCTTTTTTCATTTTCTCTCTGCGCTGCCGCTCCTCCTCCCGCTCTCTCTGGGCAGAGAGGGCATCGGCCCAGGCCTGGGCTTGGCCCGACGCTCGGTGGAAGACCCTCTGGAGCTGCTGAAGCTGCCCCAGAAGATGCCTGCTCTGCTCAGGGGCCAGGTCCTGAGCCCTCTCTGAGATGAAAACTTGAATGTCAAAGACCACATTGTTGACCTCATGGGAGCGAGCCATCAGAGAGGACTGAAGCTCCTGAAAAAAAAAGAGAAAGATGATAAGGGTAAATGTGATTCAGAAAGTGTTATTACTTTATACATTACAACCTGGTAAAGAAATGAACTCTGTCCCTGAGAGCCAAACATATCCTAACAACGTATCACCTCACATTGTGCTTGTTGGGTGCTTTCAATCAGAGCTCCACATGTTTACAAGATTTTATAAAACATTTTTATAAAACATGCAGTCACAGAATCCTTATATTGGCACTGACAACTGATTATGTCTTTAAAGTGTAACCAAATGTCTACAGTGTATCACTGTACAATTCTATGCATTTGTTAAATAAATAAAATATTTTAAAATATGATTATTAAAAGGTTTTCATCTGTTTGGACAACTTGCCTTGCAAAGACTCAGCTGCTGTGTAAGCTGATCACAACCATCATTTTTCTCTGCCTTCTCCATTTTTTCCATCCCTGCCATTCCTCCATTCATCTGAGTTTCTGTCTCCCTCAGCCAAGAGAGCAGACTTTCCACTTTTCCTCCAAGGGACTTCTGCTCAGCTGTTACTGCCTCCTGAGAAAGAAAAGTCTATCTGATTAAAAATTGTAATTGTGAACTGTAGCCTTGTCCTTTTTTAGTTAATTCAAAAACCTACAGAAAAATTAATTAATTGAGCTTAACAACATTTAGCAGCTTCAACACGTTTCTTGTTTTATCCAGACCAATTCTAATTCTAATTTTTATTACCTTGTATGAGTCTCTATGGTCTCGTAAACTTTGCAGAATGCCCTCAGACAGGGATTGGGCAGCCTCATATCCTCGAGCTAAGCTCCGCACGTCCTTTTCCAGGGCCAATAGGAGCTGCTGAGGAATATCTTTGGGTTGGGGCTTCAACAATTGTTCAGCAGCCTCCACTTCCTTGTTGATCGCAGGTTCCAAGTCACGCAATTCTAGGTCCAAAGTCTGAAAGACCGATTAGGAAATAAAACAAAAGTTGTCTTGATGCTGTTTTGGTAGGAGACTAGTCCTTAATCAGCTTTCCTGTCTTAAACAAGGAGCCAAAAGTACAATGGGAACTTAAAATAACCAAGAAAGCACACTAATGAGGGTGGGTGGGCCATTAATATGATAACGCTACTCTATGCTGTAAATATTCATATTATTTTACCTCAGTCTGTCTGATGATGTCATCCAAGGCAATGAGACTGCGGCCAACTGACTGCTGTTGCTGCTGTTTGAGTCGGACCTCAATGTGTCGAACCATGGAGACCAGGGCTACAATTTGCTGGTCGTGTTCCAAGCATTCTTGACGCATCAATGACTGTGGGAATTAAAAAAAATACAATGAAACATAATGTCATCATCTATTACGAATAGTACAAATGTGTGTATAAATATACAAAGAAAATAGTCTCTTTCATGTATGTCTAAATGAAATATTAGGACTGAAACCTTTGCAAAGAAGCGACTTCTTACCTTGCCAATCTTGGATGATGTCCCCTCTTGGTTTGGCACAGTTTCAGGACTCTCTTTGACACCATCCTCTCCCTCCTCCCAGCTCTCAGTGGTTGTATCAGATTCAGGGACTCCAGATGATTCAGACTCAGCTGAGGCATTTTCTGCCGATGCTGGAGATTCATGATGTAGCTGCTGGTCTTTTGAAGATCTCAATTCAGGAACATTAGTACTATCAATTGCAGATGGTTGTTGCCTTTTCTTCTTTTTGCCTTTCCCTGACTTCTTATCTGTTTGTGTGTCTCGAGCCATTGACTGAGCTGTGGGTTGGTTGTCTGGTTTGCATGTGGCAGCCTTGTCAGTAAGATCAATGGATTCATCTGTAATTATGGGCTCTAAATGGGATTCACCTTTCCCAGTACAAGTATCACCCATCAGTTGTGTTTGTTCCTTAATGTCAGACTTGGGCTCTTCTGTCTGATGTAAATAAAGGGGACTTTGTTGGCTGGTGTCAGCTCCTTTGACACTGATTATGGAGGCCTCCACTTCATTAACCACATCTCCAACTGAGGGTTTGATCACACCACTGTCAGACTGATCATCAGTAAGTCTGTCCATCCTCTGCTCCTTAGTTGATGCCAATTTACCTAAATCTGGTTTTGCCGTTGCAGATTTTGTATCAATCTCTGTTGGTGACACCTCAGAATCCATTTTTTTAGGAGTTGGTAACTCTTCAGTATCAGGCTTGGTTTTCTCTGTTACTTTTGGAATCCTGGACTTCCTGTTCTTCTTGCTTCGTTTACTTTGCTGAGTTTCTACAGGCTGAACTGACGGAACTGTCACTATGTCTTTTTGCACGTTTTCTTCTCCAAATCCCCCTTGCTGTTCTCTCTCGTTTGAACATCCCCCCAGCAGTTCAGTCGCTATGTGCTCCTTGACTGACAGTTTTTCCAAAGTCATATCTTCTTTCACCCTTGTCAATTCCATCTGACGTTCCTTCACACTCACCTCTTCTTCACCCTCTTTTGCTGAACCAAGGGGTTTCTTGGCACTGACAACTTTGACAACCTGACTGTCCATTTCATCAACACTAGCTGGCAAAGTCTGGGCCTTTGCATCTTGAACCATTCCGCCTTGCTTTTCCTTCTTCCCCACTTCATTGCGCAATGCCTGAAGCTCCTCAGCGGTCTGCTCCTTGCTCACTCCTTTTTCAAAAACCTTTTTAAGAATGCTCTCTTTGGCTTTCAGTATCAAGGCTGCCTTTTCATCATCTGGTAGAGTAGATTTCTGAGGCAATTCTTGCTCTGTCCTTCTGTTTACCTCCTGACTGCTCTCTGGTTGTTCTGGTTGCTGAGAGACAGGAGTCTTCTCTTTAGCTTTTACTTTCTGCTTCCCCCCTTCTATCTTTTCCCCTTTATCTGTATCCTTTGATAAAGCAATTTTTACTGCATCTTTCACCGGCTTTGAAGTATTTTCTGAAAATTCCAGAGTGGATAAAAGTGCTTCTTGTCCCTGTTTCAATAAATCATTTTCAGCCTCGATATTCCTGTCAATCTTTGCTTTACTTTCTCCATTGACAGGCCCAGTGGATGCTGCCTGACCATGAACCTGTGATTTCTCATATTTGTCTTGGGATGCAAGCTCATCTGCGACAACGATAGCCCCAGCATGCCCTTTCATATGTGCCTCAGGTTGATCAAATTCAGATAGATGTTTTATCTCTGAAGAGTGTGTTTCACTCTCTGCTTCTTTACCCTTTCCATTCTTTTTGTTCTTCCTCTTTTTCTTGCTTTTGCTTTGTGTCACCTTGAATGGAGAAGTCACTAACTGTTCTGAGTGCTCAGCATCAGTGCTAGATTCAATATCAGTCTTTAAAGGTTTCTTATTCTCCACCCTTTTGTCCTTCTCAGCTACAAAATCATCTTGCTCTGCTGCCACATCACTCTCTCTGTACCCTTCTTCACTCAGTTTTGACAATCCAAGACTATCTCTGTTTTCTCTGTCATCTTTTATCTCTGTTGCCACAAAACCTTGCAGGTTTTCATCTTCAGAATCATGATAAACTGTTGATGTGTTTTCATGACGGGGTCTGACATCCTTTTCCTCAACCTTCACAAGTTCCCCTTTTGACTTTAAAATGGCAGCCCCTTTTTCTCCCTTTAAATCTTTGGAGGTATCATAAACTTGTGCCTGCATTGATTTTTCAGCAGAATCTGTGTAAAGGTTCCTCTCTTGTTTATCATCAGTCTCATGCTCCCCTGTTTGCAGTCTCTCATTATGCTCCTGCTTGGGCAAGGGCTCTGATTTATTGATGTCTGTCTGTGGTACTATCTCTTCTATGGCTTGTTGAATTCTTTTCCCTACATTGGTAGCAAACTTACTCAATAGATCTAAAGACTGGTCTTGCTCATTAAAAGTCTTTTCTTCCACTAGTGCTCTTATTTTGTCCTCATCTGTAGGAATGTCACTAACCAGTGACTGATCTGATATTACATATGTCAATGGCTCTTCATGTTCCTGTGTAACCGCTAAGTTTTTCTCTGAAAGCATGGATCCTGAAGGCTCTTCAGTGTTAACATCTAACCAGTCTGCTGGACTGTCTGGGCTTGACACTGATAATACAACCACAGGGGTGTATGTACTACTTGATGAGGAAACAGGCGTAACGCTACCCTCACTGCCCTTTATCTCCATAGAAGTCAGTTTATCCTGAATAGCTGAGGCTATTTCACTGGTGATCAGTCCTTTTGCAATGGCATCATCAAGAGTAGAGACTTGTTGTCCAGTGGCAGGATCTATTAAGGCTCCTCTCAAAAACTGATTGGTGGCTATTTCCCTGACCATCTTGTCTCCAACTAAGCCTCTTTTACAGGCTTCAGAAAGGGGGAGCCTTTCTCCAGTACCAATATCAATAATCCCTCCACTGTCTGCCTGGCTTTGCAGTAGCCTGAGTGCTGGAATTGGGTCAACTTTGTTTGATGCAACTGCCTCTGGAAGGGTCAAGTTATATTTTGTTTGCTCATCCTGAATACCTCTGAATGGTTGCACCTCCAAGAAGCGTTTGCCTGTTTCAATGTCTATCTTACCCTGGTTTACAAGCTCTGAATAAGGCACAATGCGTGCAGTTTGGGGGTCTAATGGTCCTTTTGTTACAGTAGAGGAAGCCATGACTTCATGGGCAATATTTTCATCAAGAATACCCTCAGAAACTGCCTCTGTCAATGTTAGCTTAACCCCTGTGTCAGGATCTAAAACTCCTCCTGTTGATGCCTGCAAAATGACAGCTTCTGGATGAGAAGAAGGGCTTACTTTTCCTTGGTAGACCCACTCTAGTTCCTCCAGTCCAGTAGCAATGGACCGATCAACTAGTCCTCTATTCACAGCATCAGAAACTGGCAGCCTCATCCCTGAAACATGATGTATTACACCACCCTCAGCCACCTGTCTTGCTAACACCTGATATGCCTCTTCAGACCGTATTAACCCTTTCTGAATTGCTTGATCTATAGGAACTGGAGACTTGGACTCTGGGTCAACAACACCTTCCATCTGTAGCTGTAAACTGGCTTTAGTCAGAGCTGTTGCTGAATCAGTAACCTTTCCTTTGCATGCCTTCTCTAGTGCCATCAATTCTTCTTTCTGATCCTCCTCAATCAGCCCAAGGTTTGCTGCTAGAGTGACAGAGACTTTCTTATCCCTACGCAGGTCAACAATTCCCCCAGACACCACCTGGGCTTCTAGAAGTCGAGCAGCAGTGTTGGGATCAATCAAGCCTGCTTGAGTCGCCTCCCTTACCCCACAGATCTGCCTTTTCTCTGCATTCAAGATCCCTGCAAGGGTCTTATCTGCCTTCAGGACACTCCACATTAGATCTTCATCTAGTAAACCCTCCTGCATAACATCCTCCATGCTAAGGGTTTCACCACTGCTGGCATCTACGAAACCCCCAAACAGCCTTGCCTCAGCCATTAGTTTAACTGCTGTGTGGCCAGGGAGGAGACCCTGGGCTACAGCCTCATCTGGAAGCAACTTTTCCCCTTCTTCTGTCATCAGACCTCCTTGTTTGAGCTCCTGTACTAAACTTGTTAATACAGCATCCTCCCCTTCCTTCTCCACTGCAGATTCAGAGATATCAGTCTGAGGTTGTGCATGCTTTGAGTCAGTCTTCGTTAGAGGCACTTTTTGTTCAATACCTTGTGATTCATTCAAGGGATGCTGTATATCCTTCCTATCATAAGACTGTATTGAATTATCATCATATGTTTTTGCTCCTAGTGGGATGGGTTCTTCTAACACCCTGAAATCTCCCTCTGACTGAAGTGGTGCTGTGACTATTTTTCTATCCATGGCTGTTACTGTACTTCCAGTCTCAACAACACCATTATCCCTTTGTCTGGATTCAGTTGTTTTTAACTCATCTGGTTCTTTCACAAATTCCTGTTGATCTGAAGCCAGTAAACTTTTCACATTGAATGTTTCTTTCTTTGGAGCTCTTGCTAATGCTTCTTTATCTACTTCGTTTTCACTTTTAGCTGCGAAGGCCGACTCACTTCCTACAGCAACTGATGGTTTGAGCAGCAGTTTGTTGTCATTTCCTCCATCATACCTTTCGAGACTGCTGGTGCCATTGATCTCTAATTCTTTGCTTGGTGTGACTGTATTAGCACTTTCTTCTTCAGTCTTGGTTTGTTTGTCCCCTGTTCCTTTATCCATCAAACTGAACTGTTTCACCACTTGCAACTCTCCCTGTTCATCCCTAGTTAAACTACTCTGTGGCTCAATTTGACTTTCATACACAGGGTCTCCAGCAACCAGCTGAGTAGCTTTGACTAACCCAACCAACTCAGGGTCTAATAGCACTAATCGTTTTCCAGAATGAGCATCCACGTAGCTGTGAGTCATGAGGTGAAACAGTAGCTTTTGTTTCACTTGTTCTACTGGATCCATTTCATGAATAGCTGTAACATCCAAGACAAGACCTTTGGGAGATGATGGCTGCAGGGGAGAAGATGGAGGTGAAGAGGAGCTGGTGGAATCCCAGCTTAAGCGGTTTAGAGATGGTGTTCCTGACTGCTTTATGCTGGGAAGAACATCAGGGATGCAAATGTCTCTGAGAAAACTCACTGAACCAGGCTCGAGGATCTCTTCAGCAACCTGGTTTAACGGCATTTCCTGGAGGGTTTCTGGGCTGTACAGAGCCCCAATCTCATGTCGCTGCCTCAGGATATTTCTTGATAGCTCTCCTGAGATCACTCCTTGTTGAAGAGCCTCAACAATTGATAGAAGTTCTCCGGATTCAGGCCAGAGTATTCCCATGAACGCCCAAAGGGACTCAAGGACCATCACAGCCAAACGAGAAGAGAGAAGATCCCTGCGAATACCCTCTTCCAAATCCACACGCTCTCCAGTAAAAGGGTCCAAAATCCCCCCATTTTGTAGCTGTCGTGCTAACATAGAACAGGCTAGATCCTGATCCATAAGCCCATGACGTACAGCTTCATCAATTGTCAGTCGGTGGCCAGAACGTGGATCAGCAATGCCACCAGCAAAAAGCTGTGCTTCAAGAAGCCGTACGGTAACTTGTCGATCAATCAAGCCTTCCTCAACTGCACGGAAGATGCCAACTTTTCTTCCAGAGCGAAGACAGACAGTTCCTCCGGGCTGCTGTTTGACAGGGAGTAGAAAGAGACCTGAGTCATCGCTGAGGACACAGCGTTGTTGTAGCTCTTGTAGGTTTAACTTTTCAGCTGTGTTTGGATCGATAAGCTCTCTATGTTGTAGCCTTGACTGGAGTTTAGTGAGGGTTCTGGGAGTCAGAAGTCCCCTGTCGTTGGCTTGCTCCAAACTCATCATTTTCCCCATTGAGTTTCTTAGGCCCCCAGTCTTCATCTGTAATTCTAGAATATGAAGTCCAACCTCCTCTCTGATGAGCCCAAGCTCCATGGCTGTAGCTACTGGCAACACATTGAGTTGTTGGCCATCTGCAGACATAGTATTTTCCACCAAAAGCAGAGCATTCTCTAGCTCAGAAAGTGACTGTCTGGTATGGGTGTCTATCAGGCCTTGAGCTAGACTTTCTTCCAGTGAAAGACTGTGAGGGGAATCAGGCTGAAGGAGCCCACCCATAATGAGCTGGGCCTTCAGCAGGACATGGCAGGTGTCCTGGTCAATAAGACCACGTTGAGCTGCTTGGAACACTGGGAATCTTTCCACTGTTCCCAGGTCAATTACCCCAGCAATGGCAATTTGGCCCTACAGAAAAAAAGAAAACACAATTCCAGTTAAATTCATTCTAGCAATATTAAGGATTAGTGTGTTACAAAATACTGAGTCACTAAATGTATTGTGTTATTTTACTATGTTATCATATAATATCATACTACCACAGGGTATTATGGGCAGAATCAGATTGCAGAAAAAGAAAAAAGAAGAAGACCCAGAACCGGTGTCACCAAAACACAAATAACAATAGATTATTAAAAAAAAATAAAAACTATAAATGAAAAAATATAAATAATTATAAATAATTCTCTTTTACATAAAATATGCTTCTATTTTTCCTAAAACAAGCACCAAGCATGCAACTAAGCAACTAGTAACAAAAGATGCAGAAAAGCTCTAGAAAAGATAAGCAAAGACACACAGGAGAACACAAAAGTATTCATCAAAAGAGGAGAGTACAATCTCAAGGTGACAAAAAACTTACAGGCAACGGTAAGAGAGAAAGCTAGCGCTACTTACCGTACAGGCTGGTCCCATGGCACACACACTAATTGGCCAGCTTATGGCTCGGCAGAGCGAGGCGCGACAGGTGAGAAGCTGGTTGTTAGCATTCTGCATGCCACTCTTTATTCTGACTCCTTACACTGACACTTAATCCAGTATTTAATCTTATAAAAACTTGAACAGTCTAAGAAAATTTAACTAGCTTCTTGGGTCTGACACCGTTAACAAAAATTATTTTGCATTATTATTGCAATTTATCACAATATACACCACTATGAAGGTATGTTTACCTCTTCAGTTGCAGATATATCATGATAAATCGCAGATTAATGTCTGGTAGTATTCCATATATCACATACGATTGTAATTATTCTTGATCATTGGAAGGCACAGTGACAGCACTGTATTTCAACTGAAACTATCTGAATAAAAAAGTTACTGAACTCGTTTTCAAACTAAACAGCAACAAATTTAGTGCATTCACAATGTCCTGCTTTGTTTTTCATCTCTTATTCTGATCCTCGGCTCAGCGCTCGGATGTCCACAATTCTCCCTTTGGCAGCTGTTAGTGGTTTTCAAGCAAAACGTTGGTTTAAAGTTTCACACATTAATAGTATGCATTAGAACAACCACAAAAACTCTCATTCACACACACTTTTGTGATTGGACACAACATGCTCAAATGGTGAATTTTTTTTTTTTTGCATAGCTGGCCTATGGTGCACATACACTCTAAAGTATAAGTGACTTCCTTTAAAAAACAACAACATCCATACAGGTATCAATTATAAGGTGCAACTGTTAAGAGTTACCATCAGAGACTATTTGAATCATAAAATTCTTCCACACATTCAATCCTTTTTTGACCAATGTACCATTCTGTATATGTCAGGATAACAACAATTTTAAGACTGCTGTACAGGTATACACAGGTAAACTTGGGGGTAAAAATAAATAGTGAAATGTAATCTGCTGACTTTAAGCATTGGCATTATTTCACCAATGCATAAAGAACAAAGTGACATGACACATTTTGGAACCACCTGGATGAAAGTAAACTATGAAGCTGCATCTATTTTGAAAATGATCATCTCTATCAATGGATCTATGGAAAGCTCTACAGCTTCAACCTGACTGCTAGCATGACTTGGGCAGCGCTGCTGTAGTGCGGCACCACTAAGGCCATATATTAACCATGTTAGCAGTTCAGCAGATGTGTTTTCTAATGATAATGACGATGATGATGATGAACATGACAAAAACTACAGTGGGGACAGTTAATGAGATGGCTGCAGGCTTTGAGGACAATAATGTGAGAATGGAGCACTCCATGCTTTAGCCCAATTCAGACAGTGTCAACCAATGAGTTCTGATTT
>JAPZDZ010000008.1:2403206-2414508 GCA_029783805.1 Acanthurus tennentii | reverse complement strand
GGTGAGTCCTGTAGTCTTCCTCCTGCACTCCTTCATCCCTTCACCTCACTCACTCTCTGTAACATTATGTTCTGCTGAGTCATGCCTACTAAAACAGTTGCCAGGGTGTCATGCGCTGCTGTTTCCATAGCAATCAACTGGCAGTGTCACCTTGCTACGGGTCACATCACAGCACAGTCTAGTGGTCAGTCATGATAACTACAATTAGTTCATTACCTTATTTAAAAATCAGTGGAACAAAAAACTGTCTGTTTCAACAGTGATTATTAAGGAAGAATTTGAGATGCTGAGGATGTTTTATGCTTTGTATTTATTTGTTTTTGTCTGTAACATTACTGCAGTGTATGACTCAGGTTTCAGACCCAGTGGCAAATGTGAGTACCGATATAATGATTTTCACAGTACAACCATGTCTGCAGGCTACTGTGATGCAGGGACATTGCGTGAAAATTGCTTAACATCAGGAATCCAAAAACAAACAACAGTTCAAATGACTGACAAAGCACACCAACCTGGTTAAGTAATGCAGTTTTTACACCCTTTTGCCTTTATTCCTGAAGTTGTAAACATCTAATTTTTTTAGTTGCAGAGCACAACATTTAATCCGTATCTATGACCTATTGTTTTCATGTTTTGTTTTGCTTTTTATTGTGAGCTCTGTAATTTTAAACTTTACTCATTTTACTTAAAAAAATATTACTAGTCATGATAAGTTAATTGCAGAATATAATCAGAATGATTCATTCTAGATAAATGCAGTCCTTAAATTGTTTAATTTACTATGAGCAACTGCTAAGGAAGGGTCAGAGGTCAAAAGGGACAGAGTGAGCAGTTGAGGAAGAGAGGGTCTGACTTTTAGCAACTGCTAATCTGTGAATAATTAAAGCATGCAACCTGTATACAGTTAAAGTTCCATCTGTAATCAGTGTGGAGAGTAAAGCAGAGTTTATGTCTTGTCAGGCTATCATGCAACCCTTGCACAGCAACTCCTGGAATAACTTTGAAGCTCCCAACATTTTGGGGGCAGGGATTTATCCTCCAGACTGGAGGTCTATCAGCCCACAGGAGACACACATTTTAAATGGGACAATTTTAGCAAAAATAGCTTACATGTGATGTACAGGAACAGACTGTAAATCCAGGATCAGGGTTTATGTGGAAGCTTATAGCCTGAACATGCTGTCCCCCGTGCTCCCTTATTGCTGGCCTGTCCAACTGCCAAACTAAAGCCAAACAGTGTCCTTGTGTGATGTTTGAGAGGACTTCTTCCTGTAAGGGCCTGTTATGAGGTTGTTTCATAACACAAACCCAAGGCAACAGCACTGCTAAATCACAGATATGTCCAAATGCCTTAAATCACAGTCACAATGCCCCTCCTACAGCACTTATAAAACACTAACGTGCAAAAAAACGGCAGAAGCACTGCAAAAAGTGCATCTACAAAAATGTAATCCAAATACCCCTGCCTGGCATAAATACACACACCATAACACACCAGAAAGACACAACCAGCTGCTCTTATTGAGAACAGACTGTGAAGTAAATCAGAATACTGGCAGGAAACACTAAAGAATCAGAGTGTACCTTGCTTAGAAATTCCGCAGAAGAACATGAGCATACACACATTTTGTGATTTCCAGTCAGTGTTGCAAAAACACACATGCGTGAACACACACATCTTAGCTCAGCCTGGCAACATCTCAGTTGGAATGTTGAGTAGACACAGAACAACAGGGAATGTAAGTCCAAATTTGGAGCAATTTGCTTTCATCTGTTTAACATCTAAACTGTGTAGAAACAGTGATGATGGAGGACATAACTCAATTATTACATAATCAGTTAGAGGTAAATGTCATTTAGAGCTGAATATAAGAACCTTCAGCTGCCCATTAAACTTCTCCAACAGGAATTCAAAAAGTTATGTACATTCTGGTTTGACTAAAATATCTATAAATTGCGTTCAACCCAGGAAACACCAGACGCTACAGAGCAGCATGTGAAGGGCACAGACCTGGAAGTGAAGGATGATGGTCCAGATGAGACCTAACGTCAGTTTGGGGTTCCCATCAGTGATGTCATCGTTTCTGATGTTCACAAGTTTGACCTGAAAACATAAAAACAGAGAATTTTTGGTTTGGGGTCAAATGTAGAAGATACTCAAATGTAGAAGATCTGCTGAACAGAAGCAATATTTTGCAGAAAAAGTAGGAATTTCAGTGGCTACAATAGTCTAACATACACCAGGTAGGACCAATGAGAAGAAAACACATACCTCATCTTTATCTCTGCTCATTATGGACCAAAAATGATCTCTACTTTAAAAATCGAGCAAATTATGTGTAAGAGGCCCTCTAAGACCTTGTTATAGCTTGTGGTTCAGGCTAAGTCAAGCCAATCAGGCTGAATAATGAGGCCTACGATGAAACTGTAGAGAATGCAGAGGAAGACACTGTCTCTTCTACACCACTGTTGTCTCCAGGTAATGAGACAAGAGAGAGCAGATACAGGGCAAGAAGGATGGAGACTATGAGAAATGGAGGAAGAAGTGTCACTGTAGGTGACAGTTTGAGAGTTAAAAAAGGGATGCTGTGTAAGTGATTAATTCACGACAGCAAGATGCAGTGTGGAAGGTAGAATGTCACTGCACAAAATGAAGCTCTGTGTTCATGTGCATACCTGTCTCTGTTTGAGGAAGTCCAGCGCTATTTGGACATTCTGTAGTCGATGAAATCTCATTCGCCCCTTTTCTCTGGGCTGGAAAGAAAAGAAAAAAAAGGAAAGTCAGCTACAAATTTAAACTCAGTACATTTTTAGCTACACAAATGCAAGAGGCAGCAGTGAGTGCAAATAAAGCTGAATTCAGTCCACAGTGCAGTGAAGTAAAAACTCAGCATGGTGGTGTTGACATGAAATGGTCCTCTAGGGGGCACTGTCTTCAACCGGAGCTGTTAAAGACATGCCAAAACTCAGGAGCAAACTAGACCCAAACCATGCTGGTTTAAAATGAAAAATGCAAATTTCATTTCAGACCATTTTCTCGTTATATTTGGCCAACACCATATTTTTTTCCAACAGATACCGTTTACAGTTTAGAGGGAACAAAGATAGAGTTTCAGAGAGAGAGAAAAACACACAGATACACAAACACCTGAAAATATCACAGACACACTCTGGCTGCAAAGAATACATGAGTGCAAGATACAGATGTGGGTTCACACTGTGCTGGTAAAGAAAGGTTCACTCAGGATTAGTCATCACATCAGCAAGACATCAACAAATACTGGAGAGGAGAAGGGAGAAGGGAGAAGGGAGAAGAGGAGAGGAGAGGAGAAAGTGGAGAAAGAGGAAGGTTGAGTTTGTGTTTGGGAGTGTAACCTCTTTATTAAACAAAAGGTAAACAGACACAGTTTTCCCATAGTTCTGGGTTCCTTAATGCGTCAATGAATCCAGTAATTAATCATTGTAAAATTAATTAACTATATCTCAACTTCTTTCTTCCGTTTAAAGGGAAACCCTGTCAGAATGAAATGTATCTATTTTTGATGAGGTTAATATCTAACAAAATAAATATTACTTTACAATTTTACAAATATTGAAATACTTACATACTAACAGGATTTAAAACAGCAAATTACATCCACGGCTACAAACATTTTCTCCCAGACAACTTTGAATTACAGTTACATCATTTACTGCAATAAAATCCAGTTCAACAGATTTGCCAGAAACTCTACAGTGAGAGAGATCATAATGTCCAGTTTTTGTTAACACTTTTATTAATATATATACTTTTATAAATGGGTTTATACAATTACATGTAATTTTTTAAGGTTGTAGTTAGTTGGTGTTGTACTTGACAACATTATACTGAAACGTGTTGTTCTTCCCCCTTCAGGTATCTATTAAAGTGGCCACTTAGTGTATGATTCAGTACAGTATGAGCTACATTTAAGTGTGCACTATTCATGCAAAATAGTCAAAGAGCATTGTTGGGTGAAAACTTCAAATCTTTTCAGAAACTGTGATGTTTTTGAAAGCTGATGAACTTTTGACTCCATCTGTCAGTCTGTAGAGGAAATCACACTTAAAACATGAAACCACCAGAGGTTTGTTATGATGCTGTCACCCAACAGAAAAAATAACATGTTTGCAGTGTCGGTCAGTTACACAGCATAGTATGGTGTCATGAACAGCCCAGAAAGCTGGTCATATAATCTGTGGCACAGCACTCTCATGCAGCCTCACAGCTCCACCTATGGGCCAAAGGGTAAAGCCGAAGGGTCAGAGGTCAACAGTGACAGAGTGAGCAGTGGAGGGAGAGAGGGTCTGATCTGAACATACTCCCTGAGCTCCTTCCTCCTCCTCATCATCCCCTCCGAGCAAGATGAGAGGGGGGGCCCGCGAGGCGTATGCCTTTTTCAAAGAAGGGCCGCTCTTCTGTTGCTATGGTAACAGAAGGAGGAGAAAATGGGAGATAGAAAAAGAAGAAGAAGAGGAAGAAGAGATGTAGTATGAGAAAGAGAATGGAATAAAAGAGGGCGGGAACAAATAAAAGAAGGGACAAGATACTGTAACTAATAACTGCAAATAATAAAAAATTAAACTGCTTTACACCGTAACTAAATGTGTAACTTCCACATAGAAACAATGTTCATGAAGGTGAGTTAAGGTGTCAGAGAGGAGCAGTGTTTCCAGTGTGTGACTGTGTGACTGCCTGAGCAGACCAGAGTCAGCAGTCTGGTTCTGTTAGTCTATCTGTCTGCAACTAAACCAGCCTGTGTCTCACTGTGGCCTGTCTGTCTGTTAGCATTAAACCTGATTTATGCTAAAGCACTTGACACTTTTGCTGAGTGTCGCTCCATGGAAACAACCTCTTTTTGACAGATCTGACACTTTCCTTTCATGTCAAGCACATGAAGTATTTTGTAATGTTGCAGACAATGTCATATGCCACGTTATTGGGTGCTGTTATTAATATCAACATGAAGAATTTAGATTATAATCCAAATGAACTCTGTAACTGTTTTCAGCACACCAGCAGAATCTCCCAGTGAGTGGAAAGGACAGCATCAGGCCAAACAGTCTTCACTGAGCTGACTGACAACTGAAATTTAATGAAACAAAATAACTGATGTCAGCTCTGTGGGAGAAAATAAACAGTGTATGTTTTTACTCATCCATCTACTTTATTTCCGCAAAAACTGCCTGTCGTGAAATAGTTAATACATTTATGAGACAAATATGGTATGGTGTGATTAACACAGCTTTCTGCGAAGATTACACTTCACAAAATGGGACAGAAATAGACTAGAAGCGTAAAACAGCATTTCAAAGCATAAACTGAAAGCTTTGTGTGACTCTTTCATTTCTGTCACCAGAAATATTGAGCAGAATACCACAAATCAGGCTTAAGGACTGAGGCTCATATATCATCATGCTGACCAGAGTCACTCTGCTGGAGCTCAATTTCTGTTTACATGACATACTGGAGAGATAAAAATGCGAGGTTGTTCAACTTGGCAGTAACAGTAGGTTAGCCTGGACCAGAGAGTCAACGTTGAGCTGGAAAAGTTTCATCCGCTCCTTGAACTCCAAAGGTTTTTTTAAAAATAGAATCAAATATCTCAGGACTATGATTCTTGGTACTTGAGTTAACAGAGTTTGTGATGGAGCAGAGGATGAGAGTGTTGAGGAGTGATAATAAGTGAGGCAATGATAATTTTTTTTGTGCAGGTGTGTGAAAAGAGGGATAAGCATCCATACCAGGGTGACTCCAGAGAGGACCTCTAACAAGGAAATCAGGTTGTGTCCATCCCTCAGGTCCTCGTACAGGTCTGTGATGTGCTTCCTCACCTGAGACATTAAAGGGCAGAATGCAACAAAGGAAAAGAGAAGGCAGAAATGGGGAAGGAAAGGAAGGGAAAAACACAGAGAGAGACAAAGTTAATTCCACACAATCATGCCTCCGTTGACTCAACACTGTTGACATCTGCAGGGACGAGTGCCCCACAGCTGACAGGGCTCATGACAGCGGTTGCTGGGCCAACAGAGACCAAGCACCAGCTGTGGCCTCTTGTCTCTGTTTCCATGACATCCTCTCTACAACTCAGGGTGGGGGGGTTGGTTGTCACCGGTAGCGACTGCTACTGGCACTGTGACTCAGCAGGCTGATCAGCATCAGTGTTTTTTGTGTTGGAAAGTGGGACACTCAGTGAGACACAGACAGAGACAGACAGAGGCTGAACAGTAAGTGAATAACAATCAGCTAAGCTAAGATGAAGGAGAAAAGCATCACATGGACTGAACTGAAACCAACTAACCCTTTGGGCTATTGAGAGAGGGTATTGTTTATGTTGACATCATTATGTAGAAATTATTTAATATCTTATTTATGATTCAGAAGACTTAAGATTCACCGTCTGGGTCTCAAGCTTTGCTTCCATCCAGACTACTTTCCAGTTCATCAGTTTATAAAATAAGAACAATAGGCACAGAATTTTAGTTGCAGAAAAGCAATAGCAAAGGAAAAACTTTCATTCTGAACATAATGCATTTTTTAGATGTTTGTCATCATTGGAAAGTAGCAGAGGGAGGTTAGCCTGCAATAAAGATCAGCGCAAACTGCTATAAAATTGTTGCTCCAAAAATGCAGATCTTTCTTGGCCACCAAGGGCACCAGTCTACCTGCATTACAGTGATTTTCCTTTTTCATGCTGTACCTGCACTGATAAAAGTTTTGCTGCAGCCCTGGCCAAGAGACAAAAACTGTACTAACACATTTCACCAGAAGAGGGCAAGACAGTCACAAGAGCTGAAAAACTGGAGAAACTGGAGATGTCTCACTCTGCATCTAAGTTACAAATTAGTAAATATTAATTAAAATGAAACAGAATATATAAAACAATCACGTGCTGTTCTTTTTTGGGATTCGGCTCAGACTTTAAAGTGTCTTTGGCTTAATACTGTATCCATTAATGTAATAACAATCCTCCTCTTGTCCTCAATAACATACTTTCCCCATCTATTTTCTTCTTCCTCGCTCATTTGTGTCACACCCTGCCCTTTTGTCGTTCCCTTTTTATCACCATCTAGGACTGACATCAGCTGTTTAGAAGGGAGCTGATGAAACAAGTGTTAATTAGATGGCAGGAAGACCGGAGTCTGACTGGAAATGAGGTGCTGTTTTTGTCTAACCATGTCTCAATGTGTCAGAGGGGGTCCACAGTTCTGAGCCAGCCTGAATGGCGGGATCTTCTCTGTCCATGACGTTGTTATTACTAGTTTACTGGAAACCCAACATGTGCTTTGAAATGAGCCAAAGCCCCTGAAAAATCCTATTCTTCTCATTTCCAATCATTTGTCTGGACCCTATTTGCTGGACATTCTCAGCAGTACAGAGACCAAACACAAATCCTTAAAATAAGTATACTTCAAAAAATGATGACAATTTTATGTTCATTCTGTTTGAGGTAAACATTAAAGTCAGCGTGGACCAAACTTGGATCAACTACACAATTATATTTCTTTTTCTAAGCAGCTTTCTGTACCTACACTAAATTAAACCACACTGCCAAATAAACTGGTCATAAAGGGATATTCTGATGGTTTGTTGCTGTCTGGTCTCCCACAGGCCTCCAAAGATGGCCCATCAGAAAGTCCCACTGTATGACACAACACATCAAAAACTGAGTCTACAGTAGAATCACTGTGTGATACATTTTGTTGTTAAAAATACAACAGCCAGTAGAGAAAAAAAAAGTCCAGACTCAAATCACCGAATTAAAAACTGCTCAGTGACACTCAGCTGCATCACTAGATTTTTTTTTTTTTGTGTGTGTGTCTTGAGGGAAGTTGCTCACACAGCCAGCTGAGCCAGCTGTGTAGTGATGGCAGCTGTCAGATGCCTTTGGCACTAAAGCAGAGGTAGTGATAAAAACCACAGGCATGCTGGCAGCACCTGAGCAACAGTAACAGCACTGCACTGATATACTGAACACGAACTTCTGTTAAACTAAGTATGGGGATCGTTTCTCTTTTTTTTAAAGTGACATATCGGTTAAATGAGGTTTGACATCTATAGCAGGGCAAAATGAATGATGGTAGCCATTTGACGGCTAATTTAGCTTGTGATCCTGGAAATGACATGCTGCTAAATGTAGTGTGACTCAAGTTTTGACATCAAGGTAGATATTTTAAAAAAGCATATCTAACTTAAAATTAGCTTTAGAATATTTTATTACTAAACAGCTTGTAGTTTTCTTCATCTATTGAGTTTCTAACATTAAGTGGAGCACTGGGTTTCATGGTTGCTACTGTACAAGCTTGTCTAATGTATCATTTTAAAAGTACTGCACAAGACTTGTGACCATGAGGTGAAATGTGTTCACATCAATTTGGACTTGGTCTATGGAACAGTACTTGATATACAGGTTTAATTTAAAAAACAGTGTTGACAACTACATTTGCTGATGTATTTGTTGTTGTCTGTGTGGGCTTTGTTAAAGTAGTTCATTTGAGTTACTTTGAGAAACAGACTGAATGTGGATAAATATCTTGTTAGCTAAATGAGCAACAGTGAAGCTAACAATTCTTCACCTTTATGTAAAACCTTTTACCTCTTCCTGACTTCTTAATCCACAGCTACCAGGTTTGTGCTCATTGTGTCAACACCCTGCTGGGTCAAAGTGTGTCACTGCATGCCTGCATGCCAGCAGCAGGTAGCTTGAAGGCCAGTGTTTATTCTATTGGCCCCTGTTTGCACTGTACACTGACATGCACGCACACACACATACACACAAACACACCCACACCCTTCACACCTGAACAGCAAAAACCATACTAGACATGACACACACAGAGCAAACAGGAAACAGGGAGTGATGATGTCACCTGAGGCCAGAGGGCCCCTGTCAGTCTTTATTTATCTTTGTTTTCTCCCTCTTTGTCATTTCTTTAGTTCTGTCTCTTTTTCCTGCGGGCCTATTTTCTAATCCATCTTTCTTTCTTAATTTTCCCTCCAACTTAACCTTCGTTCTGTTTCTGTGTCTGTGTTTGTCTCTAAATCCCTGCAGATAGGGCGGAGGTTCGTAGAATCAACAGCATTGGCCAAGAGTCAACAGATGATGTGGAAGACAGAACTATTTCACCCCTCTCTCTATTAAAGAACACAGGGTTGGGACATCATTGCTTTTTGAAATATTACTTCTTCAGCAACAGCTTTTCATACAGTGAGAGCAGATATTTCAACAGCTCTTTCTAATGTTATCAAAGTTTTTTTGTCAACCTTCCCTAGCCATCTCCTTCCACCTATCCCTCCTTTTATCTTCATATTTAAGTAAAGATAAACACTCTTTAACTCTTTGGAATGGCTGGCAGTGTGTGTTTCTGAGTGAGTGAGTGTGTGATTAAACAAAATTAAGTGTAAAAGAACAGCAGCTGTTTGTGCCGACTTTTGCTGCCTGGAGCGACTGTCTGCGCTGTCCCTCTTTTCCTAAGCTTTTCTTTTTAATTTTTCTCTTTTTAATATTCTATTAAATTTCAACATTTACAATTAGAACAGTATCAATTTTTCATCAACAATTAATTTGTTAATTAGTTTTTTGAAACAGACTGTCACCTATGTCTCTAAATTGCATGTGATCTTAATAAAAAGTTAAAAATTAGAGAAAAAAATATATGGATTTCTAGTGCTGCTTCCTACATCTTTTAATAGCTCCTTTTGTCTCGACAGTGCCCTCCAACACAAAAGTTTAAATCTTAAATCAGACCAAACAGGGAAATCTGAAAATTATTTGGTCTAATAATAATACACAGACACAGGTATTGACTATTTACCAAAGTCCAGATTAACAATTTGCAAAAGCCTCTTAGTTGAAATATATTTATTCAACTTTCCTAGAAAACAAAATAAATGAGAAAATATTCACATTTAAGGAGGCTGGAAACAGAAAATTTTGGAGGTTGCCATTTAAAAGCATTCCTATTTCATTGTGGAAAACAAGCATTAAGTAGTGCGCTCAGACGCTATTCAATTCTGTGTCCATGTGTATTTCTGTCCAACATCTGCTTTTATCATGTTTAGATATTTGTGCTTTTGATACTTAAGACTTAAACATTAATAAAACATCAAAATTGCTGCCAGTTGATGACGTGTTTGTTGACTGCCTAGGCAATTGATCAACCAATTAATCAGCTAGTTTAAAAAAAAAAACATACAAAAGCAGTCAAACAGCCACATGCATTTACAAATTAATAGAGTTTGCACTGAAGCACTAAAAAATCATCCTGCCTCTCCTGCTGCTGCTCTCACTCTCCATCTCTGACCTACATTTACACTCAGCGGTTGGTGTGGCAGTGCCAGCTGATATAGAGTTACGTTCACAGGCTGGGCATTGTGACGACAGTCGCCCCAGAGTTATGGGGTCAGACAGACGCTTCATTCTTTAGTCATGTGACAGAAATACCCTGCATTCTGCTCTTCTCAAAATAACCGAACACCTACGTGTGTTTAATACATGGCAAACGTACTGTACTTTATTAATGCAATAGAAATGCATGAATGTGTGTGCAGATGTCTGTGTGCACACATGTGGCAAGCAAAGGGGGCTGTCGGTGACGTGCACAGGAGAAATAATCTGTAAATAGCAATCAGCTACAACAGGGAGAATAAACCACTGTACTGTTTTCCCTTTATTAACTTAGAGAAAAAAATCTGTGTCCTCTACTTGCAGTGTTTGACTCAGCAAGAATCATTTGAACTTACACTGATTCAGGGTCTGTTTGGCAGTTTTATGCATTATTATATTTATTGTAATATTATAATGGACTCATTCACTGAAAATAAAAAAAAAACAACACCAAAACCCACTCACAACTGGCTTTTTATGCCATACCTGCAATTGAAACAGGTACAATCGGCATTCATGGCAGGGTTGAGTAAATTATTATTATTTATTGCATTATTGTCCAGAAACAATGAGTGACAGATTTTATTGCTTATATTGTGCAAGATGCAACACTTGCATGATAGCAATTGATTTTAGAAGAAGTAAATTTAAAAAAAAAAAAACTTAAAAACACAAATATACTCTTTTTGTGGGGAAAATACAGTATCACATTTACTTTATCCATCACTTTGTTTTGGCTTTAAACATGGCTGAACTGCAAACACAGCAGGATGGAGGGAAATGGTTTAACAAGCCTGAACTATAGAGTCATAAGGTAACAGTGTTTAAGCCAAAAGGCAGAGCAATCTAAGTAGATTCTCATCTATTGATGTAATAGTCCAGTCAGCTGCTCTGAC
>JAPZDZ010000008.1:2378864-2389157 GCA_029783805.1 Acanthurus tennentii | reverse complement strand
AGTGCAACTTAAATTGAAACATGATACCTCATGTTTTAATCTAATTTATTTCCTAGCATGCTGCCAATAAGTAGCAAGCGGGTATCTTTTATAACAAATCTGACAGAGAGCCCTAAGTAATGTTCTCTCTTTTACCTACAGTGGTCTTTTTCAGTGGGATAAACACATCAAAGTCTTCCAGAATTGGCACTGCTGACAGTAAAGTAAGTTATGTTTTGACAGAACAACTAAGCGGATCACTACACCTGCTCGGAAAAGGAGCAGGAGCAGAGCCATGAGCCCTCAGACAGACAGTGGGAGGCAGACAGACAGTGACACCCCGAGATGCCATTAAGAGATTAAAGGACAGGAGAGGATGAAACAGGAGAGGATAGAGGATGAGTGTGGCCCCCAAATAAACTAACAAGGATGGATTAACAAGGGTTGACTTGAGAAAACACACAGACACACAAAACACAGGGGTGCCATTGAATTACTAAGGGGATGTCAGTACAAGTGATGAAAAGTGGGAATTGGCCCATCTGGAGACAGACTTTAGGTCAGTTTAGAGCTTAAGTTTCCCAGCCAACGTTTCAACTGGTAGCTCAGAGAGACAACATTTATCTTGCAAAGCTTCCTTAATCTAACAACAGCCTAAATCTGTGTTCATTGAAGACAGGCTGACTGTGTGAACACAGACACATTTACAGTCCACCTCACCCTGCAAACAGAGACTTACTGTAAGTGACCCAAAAGCTGTGTTTAAGTTAGCCATGTTTCAGGAAATGACCATGTTTTGGGGTTTTTTCTTAAACCGAAAAATGACGTAATGAGAGAGAAATGAGGAAAAACTGTAGCAAATACATTTAAAATTCTGGAATCAAACTGAGTCACAGGTCTAGCTACTTCTGCTAAAGCTGCTGTGTCCAAAATGTCAAGTCTGATTCTGAAAGCCTTAATTCCTACATAGCAAAATGAATTTACTTCCTTGAGAAAACAGGAAAAGTTTTGGGCCTACACACTCAAGAATACAGACACAGCAGTGGCAAAGTTTTTGTTTTCAGGAAACAAAGCCCAATTACCCATGTCCTTTCTTTCACCCTGCATAATAAAACAAATAGAAAAAAGTTAACATCTTTTTTCTATTCTCTTGGGGCCACACTGACACATCAAAAAAAGATTATTTTAGCCTATAATATTTGATCAGGATGTCTGCTTTATAAGATTCAATTAGATTTAAAAAATATTGCCTTTAAAATTACTTCTTTTAAAAAAAAAAAAAATGTTGGTAAAACACTTGTCCTCACCCTCCAAGGCACACGCTGAGGCTTAAACCAACAAAAAACACACCCCCCCTTATTAATTTAAATGGAACCACTTTGTTGACACCAGGAAAAAAGTTAAACATGATTCAACTTTGGCCATAATGCAATATGACATCATCCAGCAAGGTGCTGCACTGACTAGTAAAATAAGTGCAAGTACACATTCCTTGAAGTTTACGTTGTAATGTGAACAATGGATTTCTTTTCTAATCTCAAGCTTGTGTGATGAAAGATAAAATGACTGCTGCCATGATGACTTTCCAGAGATGCAAATTTTTCCTTACTTTAAACTGTTAGGTGGGTTTTTTTGTGATATCCTAATAAATTATCATTGAAATTTATTTACTCAATAACATTTTTCAGCTGCTTTTTTATGATACTTAAAACAGTTGAGCTTTGCAATTAATACTTTTTAGTTCAGGTAACTGAAACTATGTTCTTACTGGTATTGAGAAAAAACACAGGATGCAAACTAGAGTTTTTTTGGGCCATCCAATAATCCCAACCAACACAAATCTCTAGATTTTTCTGGTTTGAACTTATAACATTCTGTACATCATCATGAGTACGATGTGTGACGGAGTCTGCTTTGGTTTGTATGCAGTATAAATACACAGAGCATGGCTGTAATCAGGGAAACAGCATGAACTCTGTAATCTGACACTGTCACTCCCTCATTCTGAGCCATCAGGCTCAGGAGCAGCATAAAAACACCGAGGCTGACCTCTAGAGCATTAACTCTTCGGTCAAAGCCCTCCTCAAAGCAAAGGCCAAGGATCATGTTAGGTGTGTGACAGCGTTGACACCAGTACAAGACAGTCACCTAGGCAATCGTGTTACACAAGTTGTAGAGACACTTTTAAAGTTGTCACTCACTACATAATTTTGGATCTTCATATGAAGTGAAAATTAACAAATTCATATGCACACACAAATACTTTCTGATAAATCAGAGACACTAGGAGGAGTAAGGAGTAGAATTGGAGGCAAGAGAGTGTAAAAGCTGTCACCAAGAACTGCACAGAAAAGCCCTGCATGGATGGATGGTGGGAAAGGAGGGAGGGGACGGACTTGGAAAGAGAGAGGAGAAAGAGCGATAGATTTATGACCCCGTGAGAAAAGAGGCTTCATCCAAACTCTTTTGGTTTTAGGGTTTTAGTTATCCCAGGTTAATGAGCAGGAGGGAGATGGACACAGAAAGGAAAAGAATGGAGGAAATAAATGAGTGGGAAAAAGAAAAATGGTATTTTAATTTAGATAAATTGACACACAGCTGAAAAACGTGAGAGAAAAGACGTCTTTATCACATAACTACACAGTATAAAGAGGGTGAGATAAGAACGGACAGAAGATCAAAGTCCGAGAGAAACAAAAACATGAGATAAATGGGAGACGGAAAGGTGAAAGTGAAAGAGAACATGTGGACAGGACAGTTGACATCACAGTGTGATCGAAAAATGGACAAGTGAAACAGAAATTAAAAAGAACATACACAAAAACAAAAAACAGAAATGAACTCTACACCAAAAAAAAGTATATATAGTGTAGTTCCATTCTTCTTCACTGATTTTTTAATAGCAAGTGGTTTATTTGGATTTAAAAATAGGAGAAGGCAAGGTAATTCATGCAAAACCTGATTCTGCAAGGCGTAATCACTACAAGACTACAAGGTTAAAGCCACACTACAGCAATATCAGCTTGATGCTAGGAATGTTATTTTAAAGGTATTTGGGCATATCCAAAAGTAAAAACTCATTTGATGATGGTGATAAATGAAAGTCAGGAGATCAATAAAGTCAGTAGTCTTCATCCTCTTAAAAAAGCTGTACAAGTTTTTGGGGAGTATAGCCTATAGTTTTTAAGATATTTCGCTCTTTTGGTGAACCACCCCCCCCAAAATTCTATTTTAGTGTCTTACTTAGGGCAAAGGATGAATGAAAGATGGTAAAGAGGTTTAGGAGGAGGTGTGTTTGAGAGAGCCAGGAAAAAAAAAAGAGTGAGACATCTATAGGTCGTGAGAGAGAAACAAAGATGAGGAAGAAGAAAAAGCACTTAGATGATGAGGTCAGTGGATGGGAAAAGACGAGGCAGAGGGAGAAAGACAAAAAGTGAGGGAATGAAAGGGGCAGTGGCAAAGAATGTGAAGAGTGTACACAAATACAGGGGACCCGAACACATAACCACGGTAACCAGGCCCTTAATTTTAACCCAGCTGTTCTCGTTACCATGGACACCTCTCAATTAGAGCCCTCCCTCCTTTTTATTGAGGCACTTGACCCGAGGTTCTTAAAAAGTTGTAATTATCAGGTTGTCAGAAGACTCCAAGGGGTCCTCACTGCCATGACGTCAACATTTACATTTGGTCTGGTAAAGGTCCCAGCTTTAGAGGCCTCTTTTGACTCTTCTGGCCTGCAATTACATTTCAAGGTGACACAACGCTCACAAGAGTGTGAATTTTCACTCATAAACTTCTAATTTGTCTGTTTGTTTTTATCTCTGTAATGTAGCAGATGTGGTTACTGACAATCAATTATTCACTACAAAGAAATTTGTCAAGGAAAAGTTATAGTTTCTCACATTAGGATTTGGTTATCTGTTGTATACATGCAAGTCTAAGTTTGCCTGCATATTATAGGTATATTATAGCTTTTTCACAGGCACTGGACCTGTCAGTGAGTCAGTTAAAGCTTGTGTTTTGTGTGTTTGCGGAAAAGCCAAAGACCACATAAACAAACCATGAAACATGAGGAGACGGGAGGAATGACCGTACATCAGAGACAGACGGAAGCTTCCCTTCCCTTTCCATCTCACTAATGGCCCAATGTTGTTGTTACACCTCTCTGCAAAGACTTTTTCATCATGTTCACACTCTATAATCATACACACGTGACATATACACCCATCTTACTTGGCCCTTAGGCAGCAGGGATTTAAATTGAGCCTGACAGGCACAACAACTTGGAAAGTGATCAATGGCTATGTTAATTGCTCCACATTACACAGGTTCATGAGAAAGTCAGGTATGTTAAGACTTAGTCTTGTTACATGAAGGGACAGTAATCCTTTTTTAATGAGCTCATAGGGAGATGAATTCAAGACCAGCATTTGAACACTTAATGGAAAAGGTGGTCGGTAACTGGTTATGTAACAGACAGCTGCTGGTGGAGAGAGATGAAGAGAAGTGAGTAAAGGTGTAAGGTGATGGAGTATAAGAACGGAGGACAGGAGTAGTCAGACTAATTTGGAAAAAAGAAAGAGATGGGCTGATGTGAGAAAACCTTAACACCGCCAAAAAAGGAAAAGAAGGCAAAAGAAAATCCCTTTAAGACTGTTCTGGTCCTGTTTTAATGGTTCTGCCTATAATTGGTTTGAATAATTCAAAATCTATTTTGAATCAATAGTCCTTCTGAATCAAATCATCATCCCAAGAATCAAAATCGAATTGAACATCGATATTCCAAAATAATCACAGCACTTATTAGTACAATACTTTTAATAGTGGCTTAATGTTCATTGCTGCTCTGTCTATAAACACAGCCAACACCTTTGAAAAACTGACAGAGATTAAAGCATCATGAGATTGTGGTCAGTCCAGGTCAGTCTGTCATAACCACCTAACAAAAGTCAAACAAATGAGAAGTAATTAGTAGGGAACACACAAGTCGTGCAGAGAGAAATGAGCAACTGAAAAGGAAGAAATGAAAAAGGAGAAAGGGAATTTCAGAAATTAGATCATATGCAGAACTATATCGTCAGAGAGTTCAGACACACATAGAACTTACTAATATCTATACACACAACCACAAATAAAGGTTGCTTCACACCCCCAACCCACAGCCTCTGTAAACTCTGTTAAGATTATCTGATGTATATGCGCGAACATGCACACACACACACACACACACACACACAACCCCTGTGTCCCATTTGCAGTGTTGATGTTGCCTTGCAGCATCAGAGCATGTTTCTCTAACTTCAAAAGCTTTAAAAATAAATCAAATTAAAAAATCCTATCTTGGAAATAAAGTTGTGGGCCAGAGAAAGAGGGCAGAGATGGTTTAATGTCTTCCAGGCAGAACAAAAAAAAAAACATCACCTGATAAACTCAGGTTCGGTTCATTTTTTCCTCCCTTCTCACACAGAATTATCTTTTTTTTTACTAGGACCTCTCAAATCTGAGGGTGTGTTAAATATAACAGGGCTTCAGGGCAGCCAGCTCAGTATCACACTAAGATAACACTACATTTCCCACGCTGCTCCCTGCCTCCAGGAAGTGTAGCCATCCGAGCTTTTCAAGGTGGAGCCTGTGGGGCCTGGTGGACTCTAGGGACAACAGGAAGTAAACAGGAAGCAGCTCCTTCCCACAAGGACAGCAGGAGAAAACACATGGTTGAAAAGGATACCAGGGGCGTCACAAGCCTCTGTAATGTTTGTTAAGTTTCTGTCTGATGAATACACATTTGCACACAATGGAATTTAGAATATGTTAATGAATCCATGCATATTTCATCATGTAAACAGCTTTCAAGGTTAAGGCTACTAAAATTTGTTTTTCTCTTTTGAATGGTTTCCCATGCAATATCAGACTAACTCAGGTCAATGTGTCATAACATTATTTGGCCTCAATCCGTTTCCCCTAATTGATATAATCATGTCATGTATTATACAGCTGAAATAGTTATTATGTTGTAGTGATAAAACTACTTATATGGATCAAAAATCTTGAGACAGAATCATTTAAAAGTGTAAATAAATAAAATCAAATAATTTAAACTAAGATAATTCTGTTGTGTTCTACTTTGCTCCTTGACTGTAACCTGTCAGCTACCAACTGAGCCTGCTGCTGTGCACGCACTGAAACCATGACAGGAAAAAGAGACAAACCTTCTCTTAATGACAAACAAAATCTCATCCAAGCTTATGACAAACTGCCAAGAACAAGCCAACAAGATGCAGCAGAGAAACTAGCTATTCCTCAGGCTACCGTCTGTAGTCTACAAAGAGAAACAGTCGGGGCTGCTAGTGACGGAAACAGAAAACAAACATACACAGGGAAAGCACCTGCAGTTAAAGTCACCCTCATGAAATGGATTAACAATGCCTTGTCACGAAATGCTCTATTGAACAGCCCTGATGAAAGAAAAGCTGTGCTTTACTTCAATATTTAGCAAAAAGCAAAGCTGTCTTTTCCACTATACTATAGCCATTTATTGTATTAAACATACTATTGTCAGTTACATAGTTATTTATATGAGATATACAGAATAAGGAAAACATTTGGCCCACTTTTAGTGTTTTTTCTCTGGATATATTCCATACAGGCTTTTTTAAATTACGGTGCTTGATATTAATTTGAAGATTAAATCTAATTTATTCAAAATATAGCCTAGTATTTTTTAAAGTGAGTCTTGGGTTGTTTTCTCCAGTTTTTTATGTAAGAAGAGAAATTTAGCACATTTGCATGTCATGACAGACTTCAAGAAACAAAATAATTTCAACTAAATTATGCAGCATGAGATCTTAAAATATATCTGTCTGCTTGATGTGTCAGACTCAGAACAGTTTCTGGATGAGCTCAGTGAGAAATGTACTCCACTCAGGGTTGCCAAGAAAACAAAGACAGTAGATTAAAGTATCATAGTTTTTAAAGCTTTCAAAAAATAGGCTACCTGGCACCCTGAAGTCAAAATCTTTTTTAAACCCATTGTAGAAAAACATAACATTCCCAAGCTCTGGGAGGAGAAACAGATAATGATTGAAAAAGAGATCCTAAAACTGTCTATATTTTGTTGTTGTTCTTTGTTGGGAAATATCCATTTAAAACAACGTCACATTACAGTCAGAGACGGCATGTTTTCATTAATCACTTTCATGGTAGTCAGAACATTTTTGGCCCTCAGACATCCATCAGTTGTTTCCGATTCATGCCAACTAAAAATAAACACACGTCTACTCCAGCTCTCATTTCCCATTGCAGAAGTCATAAATCATTAACAAAACAATCTGTCTTGACAAGCAAAAGTGAGTCTTATCACGCAGTTCACTGACCGACAGTCTGTTTCAAACTAAGAATCAAAAAAAGCTGCCGTTGTTTAACTTTAAAGCATTTACATTAACTATTCTAAAAAAATATGATAAAAATTTTTTTTTAAAGATTTTTTCAGGAATCCAAAATTTGGAAATAGCCCCGTCTAATGTTCTTTAAACGAGAAAGGAAAAAAAAAAGGGTATTTCTATCCAGTTTTACAGCTGCATTGCATCCCAGTCAGCCCTTAAAACACACAAAGCACAGAACAGACTTCTAGGGATAAAGATACACATACACACACATATTGCACTCACAAATTCAGGTATAACCATGTGATACCCATGTGAGAGCCTAAAAAACAGAGAGGTTGTCAGTGTTTGAAACAAACTACATAGTTGTGAATAAGGCTGATAAAGAAAGAGTATTCAGGGCAAACAGAGAAAGATCTGCAGTAAAAGAGAAAGACACTGCTGAGAGCTCAACAAAATCAATTTGAGCAAACTTGCAGCCTTCGAGAAAACAAAATGAACACAGCGTACGTAAACAAAATGACTGGTCACAAGAGAACGAAGGAACACTGCTGACCTGAACAACGTTTTCCAAAAGCATCTTTATCAGGGAGTGCAAAGGAATTTAATGACCATTCACAAGAATATTCAGCAAACAACAGATTATCCAGATTGGTGAGCTAATGCAATTTCCATCCTTGATTGGCACTGAGATCATCTTGATTCCTTCACTGAATAGAATGAACCTCAAGCTATGTAATTTCTAATACCAAGGTAGGACCCAAAACAACCTAACTGCGCACCACAGTGATGCCAGCAAACAACACGGAGAAAAAACAACCTTAAACTCATTGTGCTAAAGTGATCTGAGCAGAAGTGCTATGACATTTTAAATCATTTTCTGTTGTGCCTTGACCTTTCAGTTTGCCATCACAGCTCCGCTCAGAGGGATTTCCAGCCTTGACTGAGCAGCAGGGTGAAGTAGGGGCTGTTCACGGAGGCTTGGTAAACTAAAGCCCCTTTTACACAGCCTGTTCAAGGCAGGAATATTGTTGAATCAATGTTTGTGTCAACAGTGAGAGTTTTGCAGGCAGGAACAAACACATAAACTGGTTCTGGGAATTAACTATTTTACTATCAATAGGGGAAAACTGCTAAAGCACAACCGTGCTGTGCTACTTCATTGTTAACCACTGATCCATAAGGCAAAATCTTCTACACTGTTCTCTCTATATTAACTCCCCCTTTATTGTCTTCTCTCCTAATCTTTTTCACTATAGTGTTCACTCGCCTACACTCTGCAGTCACACAGCTAACATCAATATCACACACACAGACACAGTAATTACATGCACAAACTTTACTCTATCCTTCCTGATTATACCCCTGTCAGTGCAGGGAGAGGATTGTGGTAAGAGAGTCAAAGTTATGAGGACAGAGCATGTAAGTTGTGGGGAGAGAGGTGGTGATAAAGTGTTAACAAAATGTTCAATGTGGATCCAATAAAACATTTTCAACCTCTATGGCAAACATAAAGAGGTAAGTTATTTTGTCTGGTTCCATAGTAGATCTCTCCTTTGGCCTGATGACTAAAACTACAACAAATAAATCAATCTATCCCATAGAGGGCACTACATCTCTACCAGCAGCATTCAGGGGCTCTGGGGGTTGGTTAATGGTAACTAGTATCACACAAATATATAGGTTTACATGCAAAACAGTAAACACTTTGGCTCTGCCAGTGCAGCGATGGCGGGGCGGCACCCAACTGGCTTGGTGCTGATAAACACAGGAGAACGCTTATCATACTCAACACATCTGGGTGACTGCAACTGAGCATGTCAGTGTGTGTCTGTGTTTGTGACTTTGGGCAGCAGGGTGACCCAGAATTTGGATACATCATCCATAAAACAGAATAAAATTGAGCCTACATGCTGATAAGAATCCAACTTGCTGAGATGTTTCAGCTTCAAGATGTTTGGTAACTGATTGCGCTGCTTTGGCCTGTCCCTCAGAACTGCCTCTTCACACACTGACACAGAAAACACCTCCATTATCTTCCTAAAATAACCTTACTCTGCCTTTACAAAAAATCCACTGCAAAAGAAACTATCATCATAAGTGGTTTAATCCATTCAGACTTTTCTGCATTGTACATTCAAGTCACATCTTCTGTAAAAGATGGCATATCAAGTGCACAGTATGCTACTGGTTAATGCATGCTGTTAAATGACTGGATGTAATATTACTACTTGGGCATTCACATGAAGTAATAAAGAAAAGTATAGAGTTAGATGTAATGCAAAGGACTTTAAAAACTTCAAAACATATAACATTAAGCAGATCTGACAGCTCTTTGATACTACACACAGGCCAGGCCACTACTGAGATTGACTGTCATTGCAGAGGATGTGACATAGAATTCAGTATATAAACACAGAGGCTCAATTATACTGCCTTTTCTGACCACTCCATATATAATTATATAGGTTGGTTCCTCTGAGATTAAGTCAATGTTGTAATTTGGAGGCTGCTACACAGTTGAAGGCTGCATGAACGTACCAGTAAGAAGAAAAAATTTTATACTTTCACTCTCATCACATCTCTTGGGATCATTGTAGTGTTAATAATTGTGAGAGCTTTTATATGCACCTGTATTGTGCTCTAAGGTTAAACACTTCCTACTACAGTCGCTCCTTCGGTGACTAATTCTGGCGCTGAAGTGAGTTTAACACTAATGAGCATCCAGACGTTTATGTAACCTGTCTAACAGGCTCTGAAGTTCAGACGGGCAACCTGTCTGCTCATGACAATGTAAAGCATCGATTAGATTGTGAAGTAACAACTCGTTCATTTGGCACCACTCAGTAAGAACTAATGTTGAAAGGTGTTATTTCTCAGGTTTTTATCTGTTAAAACTTTAGTATAAACATGCATGTAAATAAATCTGAAA
>JAPZDZ010000008.1:2333473-2355516 GCA_029783805.1 Acanthurus tennentii | reverse complement strand
TTGACTGACAGCTCTATTGAAACCTGCCTGTTCATACTTCTCAAACTGCAGATCAGACTGGGGAAAGTTAGGACTTCCGAGATCACTAAGCAGAGTTACACAGTTACCAACTACAGAGATGACCACACTGCACAGACGCAATTTGAAATACCAATCCTACTAGACTTTTCAAACTTAGTATTCTATAAACACACAAACATACGCACACATATGCAGACACACACAAACACAGGGATCAATGGACTGACAGTCTGGGATTTAAGTTATCTGATGCTTGAGGGGATGTTTTCTAAAAGACAGATTTTATCTCACTCTTTTTCTCAGGGCGTTACCTAAAACCACCTCAGTTTAGTGCCGAACAAACCCAAACATCATTTACGCTGTATCTGGCCTAAGGCAGCAGGACAGTTTAGGGAGGGTTAATGCAATACTTCAACATTTTGTATTAAATAAAGTAAAAGTCATTTCCTCAAATCTTAAGACTGCAGTGCAATAAAAGTACTATATATAGGTCAAATTAGTACGGTGTACTGTATGTTTAGAGAGTGTGCAGCAGCATACTAAAGAATTTAGATCACCTGACTGAAAACCAGGAATCCTAATTGTAAGATCATGTGAATCCCAAGAACCATTAACACCATTCGAATAAGTTTGGATCAAATACTTTCAAGATCTGGCCATAAGCCAACAATCAAGATAGCCATATTAACCTGCTATCTCACTGCAACACACAACAGCGCTTTTCAAGTGCCTGAAAGGTAAATGTAAAGCAGATATGAAAGCTTAATTTACATGCCATGTTATTATAACACCAGGCTGCAAAACATGATGTTTGTATAAAGGGGTAGACAGGAGGACAGCTGTGAATGAGAACACACACGGCAGAAGATTTCCTATCAGCACCTTCATAACAGACAGACAGCTAAACAGACAATTTGACAAATAGACAGGGCTGTAGACAGACAGGAGGGTTAATACACTCAACCTCAAACATGAAGTGTATGTTTGTGTGTGTTTTATATTTTAGGATGTTGGTATGTGTTCTACAAAAGCAGACATGCGTAATCTGTTAGAGCACACAAAAATTGTAAATAAACTTGTCACAACTTGACCTGTGCAGGAAGAGGCAGGTGACAGATGTGTGTATCAACACACATACTTTGCACATCTACACTTGTGAGGACTCTCAGTGAAGTAATGCACTCTCCAGCTCCCAACAATCAACTCAACCTAAATCAAAGTCTTATTTTAACCCAAAAAACAATTTCTAGCCCTGAAGAAATGAGGATAAATCAAAACGTCTCCAGTGTCCCCAAAAATGTTTACACAGTTCTAAAACTAAAATGGGTATTTCCAAAGAACATAAGCAAAGAAACAATATAATAAAAAAGAGAGTCAGATTGAAGCATTTCTTAAACAAGTTGTTTTAAATGTTGCTGTTGTGTCCAAAGCAGTAATAATCTTGAATCATAAAGGGTATGCAAAAATTTTCTGTACTTTTTCATGTTCAAGTATGTCACAGTCTGTGGTTAAAAGGTTTTGGCACCAGTCTTCTAGCTGGCACGCAATTCTGAGGAAACAACCCTGATATCAATCACAAATGGCAACTAGGCAAATATGACTTTCCTCTGAAACCTAAACCACTGACACCTAAAGTGTCATGCAGTTCCTTAACCCAACAGTCTAATGCTGCCACTTGAATACACATGTACTGCGTGTACAGTATGGCTGAATAAACATTACAGGCTGCAACATGTGAGCACCCATTCACCCACAGAGTGACCTGATTTTCAGAGAACCACAAGATGTGCAGACACCCACAAAAAGGGGACAGTCTGTGCTTACTGCCGTGCTAATTCAATATTCATAACTTTATTTAAAAATAACCACACTTTCAGCAAACAGAGGGCAGATGATGACTGCCATCTGGCTCCTGACAAGCAAACAGCTTCAGATTAAAACACTGGCATTCATTTAAAAGGGACCACCACGAAAATAAAGAAAAATTAGATTTGGATCAAATTTAATACTGCAAATACATTAAATGTGATGATTGGAGTGTTAAGGGTGTAGATTTTTGAGAGGTCAATTGAGGAAATTCCTTTAAAATTTTGTGGTATCCAGCAGTAGAGCAGTTGGCTCATTGTTTTCGGCTCTCTCACTCTAGTGATACTTGTCCAATCCTGATATTTCCTGCAAGAATATGTTTTCTTTTTTCTCTTGAGGACAAAATGCAAAATTACTCACTCAAGTGCAATAAGACAAACTGCTAGGACAACTGATAGAACTATAGAGCTGAAAATTTGACCATTATAACCAGCTGGAGGTCTCAAATATATCTTGTTATCAGGTTAAAGACTGAAATATAAAAAAAAGGAAATTGAGATTTCTTAAAATAGGAAGCAGTAAATTGAAAGATTGAAGTAAGATGCTTAACTCATTTTCAAAAGCAGATTTATGATCCTGCAGTGTAAAAAGCCAAGAGATCTTAGCAAATAAAATGTAGATTTCATACAAAATTTCCTAATACAATTTGTCACTCTAAAATATTGAAACTACTCTGTTAAATGCTAAAAATTTTTTAGTTCCTACTGGAAAGGTGCCTTATTTTAAAATATGTACTGTTTCCTTCCAAATTTAATATCTTTAAGGATGCACAAACAAAAAGCAGAGTCAGTAGTACAATAACTGACAGATGCTACAGTCAGCTCCAGTTGCCATAAAGCAGAGCTACATCATTATAATGATAAGCCCACTGTCCAAGGGAAGACGAAGAAAGTGGGTCAAAGTTAGGTTAGCATAAAGCAGATGTGTGTAGTAAATTCATATGGTGAGAGAAGTGATACAGAAAAGAAAAAAGCCTGGAAGGGTCAGAGTAGCACAGTAAGAGGGAGAAACTTGCATACAAACATCAACTGCAAAAAGAAAGGACATTTTTTCTGTGTAGTACATGCTAAAATAATGCAAGATTATTTTACCAGACTTTTAAACCTTGAACTCAGCTAAAAAATGACACACACTAGATTGCACAGTCTTGATGGAGCAATGAGGAAGATGAACAACAGTTAGATTTTTGTCTGATTCTAATGATTACTGATGAATCATATAAAATCTTGAAAGGCCATTTGATATCTTCTATTGACTTTGCATGTTAAAGGAAGGGCTATGCGTCCTAAACACATATGTCAGCTCATCAGGAAAAACTTACAAAGGCTTCAGAAAGTTAACATTGGCTCAATCCAGCAGAAAGACACAGAGCACAGGACTGTGTGGTAACTACTAGAGTCTCAAAACTAAACCTAAATGAGAAACAGAAACAGAGCTCTGAGGAGACCAGCTGTAGATGCAATAGAAGGGATTGTCTCATTTTACAGTTCCACGTGTCCTTACAGTAAAAGAAAAATATGACAAAAATCTTCAAAAGTAATGATACCTGCTCAGTTCAAACTCATTTAGTGTCTAGTTTTGGGCCTGGACTCAGGTTTGGAGCTCAAGCTGCAATGCTATGTTTAGGTTAAGTATATATCTGTTTTGCAGCCAGCAAGAAATGAAAGTCACGATAATAACAACAAAGTTTAGAAATCCTACTTCAGATCACAGACAATTCTGATTGCTTCCGTTCTCTCTGACAAATAAACAGACTGCAGTGTTTCCAGATCTTCAGTGTGCTCAGTGTATCAACAGAGAAACAATAAACAATGTGATGAAACTGAGTGATTCAACTTGTATGGCCCACAACTTTTGAAAAAGAAATTGTAAAATAACAGTTTGAATGTGAAACAAACTGAACTGCCAGTTAGAAAAATGGCTCAGGACGTATACGCAACATCATAGTGTTCATTAAATGTCTTCACAAGCTTTATAAAGCTGTGTGTTCGTAAGCAAAAGTGCGTGTCGATTCCCACCCCAGACCTATATGCTGCCTCTACAAGAATTGTAAAAGAAAACAGTCCCAACCTCCTCTCTCCTCCCTCCATCGTGTTTGTTATTTCAGGAATGTTCTGCAACCTCACACTCACTGTGTTCTGCTGTGTCACTGCTGGCTGGTGCAGACACACATATACACGCACACACACACACACACACACACACTTGTACATCTATACTCCTGAGGACCCTCATTGACACAATGCATTCTCTAGCCTCTAAAGCATCCTAACTACACGCCTCACCCTAACCTTTATTTTAACTTTAATCCTCAAACATCCCTGTGAAGGTTTTTCCAAAAGTGAGGACCAGCTAAAATCTCATCAACAAAGAAGACCTCGAATTTGTTTGTGTCTTTTCTGCAGTTCATCAAATTTTGATGATAGTGTTTTGAGGTAGGTGTGGTTTAGTCAGGCTCAAAGAATCAGGGTCGTACAAATGTCATGTTGAGAGAGTTGCAGTTTTAATTTAATTTAGCTGCCAACGGTTTCACCTGGAGAGAGGATATCTCATCATTACATCTACACACAACTGACCTAAAATCTCCACATTAGCTTTGACTCTCCGATGCATCTATCTCCTCCCCCCTCTCCCCTCCCCCTACTCTGAATCCCCTTCACACCTCTGAGAGCTGGTTGCCATCATCCCTCCCTGCCTCCACCCTATACATCCATCCATCCCCCTCCAGGAATGTTATTGTCCGACAAAACGCTTAGATTAAAAAAAAAAAGAGGTAGAGTGAGGGAACGTCATACTAGGATGGAGGGAGGGACAGATGAGGATTAGCAAAAGGGGGTGACAGACGGGAAATCCGGGAGACCTGCTACCGTGGAGGAGAGCAGGAGAGTCGCACCCTCCCCCCTTTCTGCTCCTCTTTTTGATCCTTTCCTCTTGGAATAGTGGCATGTTTTGATATGCCAGATTGGACCATGCTGAGAATTGAGTTATTTACTGTTTGAACCAAAAACAACCCTAACCCTAGCCAATAACAACAATATAAGTTAAAAAAAAAAGTCAGAAGATTAAATTTTTTTTTAAAATTAAGAAGCATTAAAGGAGATGGTGAAGCTGGCTTCCAAACAGAGCAGGGGTCTTGAGGCTTGCAGACCACAGGGCTCTGTGGGTGACTTGTGGTGATTAAAATATGCAAAGGCTCTCTGACAGATGGAGCAGGTCACAGAGAGTGGGGTATACCAGGTTGTACACACACTGGCATACTAAACAAAAGCACAAATAATACGTGTATTTGCTCATATAATAAAAGATTTAATGTATATCTGTCTACTTAGGCATGCAGGCTTGTACAGACACATGTTTATGAGAATGTGGCTACATGAAAAACAATCAAGGGCAAGATTATTAGTAAGCAAGGGCAATGACACTGATTAAATGCAGGAACACATAGGTAGCTAGTTGCTGTACAAGTCAATACACATGATTGATCCGTCACCCAGAGCATTAGAACCTTCCCTTAAAACACACACGAATAGTGTCAAGTATAACTAGCTGAAAAATTGGTTAAATTATTTCTTAAAGTACAGTTACTGTTTTGTAATTTAAATAAAAGCTAAAACCAGTAATCAATTAAAAACAGGTCAACTAGTCAAGTAAGATTACTGACTACAAATTGTGCAAACTAAAATCTGCAACACAAAGCAAACACACACTCAGCAATATCAATACATGTGTGATCTGATCCCAGACTCGATATGAGTGGCAAATGAGGGTGTGTCAGTCAGGTCAGTGTTACTGGGATTGATGCTAATACAGCAAATAAAAGTTCTGGTAATGTAGAAATTATTGTACTACCTAAGATGTGAATGTTCGTAATATGGGCTAAAAAAAGACTTAACTTACATAAACAATAATTTTGCAAAATGGGCTGATCATCTGATATTTCAACATGTACAAATTATCAACTAGCAGCTGATTACCTCATTCTGGAGTTAGACCGGTAGATGTATATATACACACAAGCACAATACATAAAATTTACACATTATTAGTGATATTAATGCTCATACAGAATGTCTTGTCCACAAGATGGTAATTTTAGAATTTCACAATTAGGAGCAAAGCTTGTTAAGAGAAGTAGCCAAAGAAGATTAACAGTAGCTCCGACTACTGACCTAGTAAAGATGGAGAGGAGAAAGACAAGAGAGTGGGATGATGAAAATAAAAAGAAGAGCAAGAGTTTAAAAAATGGCACAGAGACTCAACAAAGAATATAGAATCTGATAAAAAAAAAGTTGAGAATAAGAAAACCAAGAAGGGGTTGAAAAAATGGCCAAAAAATAACCAGATATGACAAATATGAAAAACAAAAGCCTGCATTCCTTCACCATCTTTTGGTCTGAAAATAGCAGTGCATATATGGACAAAAGGAACTACAAATGAAAATATGGCGGCTGTGCAGATATTGAGTCTATGCCAGGCATTTCCAGGGAAAGGAAGAAGAAAGAGGAGTCCAAAAAGGAAGAGGAGGAAGACAGGTGAGAAAAATACAGGAGGGGTAGCAGAACTGTCTAGACCAAAATTATTATTAACCTATCTGTGAAACCATGTGTCTCTAATCCATTGTTTTCTGCCCTGCATTTTTAAGATGTATGTCTGCTTCAGCACACCTAAAATTTCCAGGTAATTATAGTAATAATAATAGAACTCAGAACTGTCTGGTCCCTAAATGGGAAGGAGTGAAAGAGAGAAGGAGAGTGTCAGGAGACTGATATGAGGCATTTTATCAAGGACACATAAAAATAAGTTGATTAATCTAAAGTCCTTACACTCACAAGATCATGCAGACAGTGCTGTGCAGGGTCAGCAAGGACACAGTCAACCCTGAATACAGTGTGTGAAAACACTGTATTACTGCAGTAACAATTTGGCTTTTTTAAGCAACACTGCCCAATTTGATTAAACTATTTTAGGCAGGTCTTAATAAAATGTTGAGCTGATCTTTTGAATATTATTTTTTTCAAACTTTTATTAGAAAATCAGTAAGGCAAAGAAGTTAATTTTTCAGCTATTTTTATTGTTTTTGCTGGTATACAATGAAAGTTAGAGGGGTCTTAACAGTGAATAAAAAGCAAATTTAAATACTCTCTCTTTTGACTAAAAAATAATCATAATTAGGACAGTTCAACCACCAAAATAATTAACAAGATGCAGAGAATGCACTATAAATCTTTTTGGAGAGGCTATTATTCTTATTGGAAGTCATGATTACAGAGAGACCTCATAGGAAACACTAATAAACGTGTCAAGCTTTCCTGTCACCATGTTGTTATCAACCTCTTAAAAAATCCCTGATGTTCTCTGAGGAGGAGGGAGGAGGGAAAACAGGAGGACATTACTGCTGACACAAAAAAGGCAAGAGGCTTACAGGGGGATTGTTGGATTTTAAAAGGCTCTGCACTAAAAAGAAAGGCATTTAAAATACTGCAACTTAACTGCAGCAATTGTAAGGGAGCGCAGCACAGTAGTGCAGTGTTTTATGTGAATGGCAGGTGCAAAATGAATCTGAACTGTGAAGTCAGGAACATAATAGTAAGCGTAAGAAGAGAGGTTTACCTCAGTGCTCTCCTTTTTATCTAACAGCAACTGTAAATAGCCACATTTGATCTCTATAAAAGACAATCAGCTTTATATTCATCCAGAAATCCAATCAAAGGTCACGCTTCCTACTAGTTCTTGATGCCAGTACCATGCTGAATTACATAAGAAACACAATAAACCCCCAGCAGCAGCAGCCTCAGTGGTATAGGCCCGATGCCACAGAGATGTGAGAGGATGGACCAGTCCATTTTGATGGGGGTGTACTGGTTCATTGCTATTGGTTCATTGCATTGGTGTAGTAAAGTGGATGAATGGGATTAGGGCTTGGCCCCTGCTGGGGGGCTGTCTGTGTGACGTCCTGGTCCAGGATGGACCAGATTACCCTCACAGCCTGATTTGAATGGCAAATCCTCACACCATCACAAGCACGAGCACACGGGCACACATGCAAACACACACACTAAGGCTTGGCTTATGGAGTGTGGAATTTAAGCAATACACAGGGAAAAGCATAAGTGTGGAGTGGACAGAGACACACACTTTGGACAGACTCTAAGGCTGCATCAGACACAACTAATGATTGTTTTTATGACAATTTGACTAAACCTTTTTTATTAGTAATTGTTCAATCTTGTCGAAATCTGTTTAAAATTAGCGAATGATTGGTATTTTTGATACATAACCTGAACAATTACAAACTAGATGATTAATTAAAGGGTTGTCTAACCTTTATCAGGTGTTTCCTAAAAATAAAGCAAGGCGAGCTTTATGAACTTGGTTCCAAAAAGGGAATATTGTCCAGTACTTCTCAAGAAAAACAGTAATGTTAAAAGATGAACTGAAAAAAATCTAATTTTATGGATTAAATTTGTTTTCTGTTTTATAGCCCTTGTATTTACCTTGTGACCCTTGAAGGGTACTGACCCACTCCATTCTAACTTTTATTGTTGGGGGAGAAACTTGTTGTCAAGCTATGTGCGCCATTTATATACATGTATTATCTTTGAGCACACACACACCTTCCTTACTGCTCAGCACCAGTGTCCCACAGTGAGTGTGCAGTCAGCTGAGAGTCACAGGCTGAAAGAATTGGAGCAGATTAAAAGTCACCCTGCCTCTCTTACAGTCACAAGCCGGGGTCGGCACTCACAGCCACTCAGCACATCCTTTCATCTGGCGGGATTTAAGAGTACAACACACGTCCAATTGGCTAGGACTGACAGTTCACACAGTTATTAGAGGACCTTAAGAAGAAAGGGTGTTTGTATATGATATATTTACCTCCCCGCTTTCTGTCAGGATATTTAAATAACTTAATAAACCAACAATTCACTCTTCTCTGAAACAAGATATCAATATCAGATAAGATAATATACATGAGTAAAGAGATTGAACTGTAAGTACTTACTACATTGAGTAAGTGTATAATTTCAAGATTCATGGTGTCATGGGTCTGTGCAATTTTAAAACAGCCATAAGAGTAGTATGAGTAAATTCTTTCTTTCAGCTTATTTTCTCTCTTTCTGTGTTTTTTTCTCTTTTTTTTGCAAAAGTAACAGTTATTTCTTTAAACTTTTTCATGTTTCAACTCATCTCAGCATGACTCAAAAACACTCAGAACTCCAACATTAGCTGCCCTAGGCGTCAATAAGCACAGCTCAAGCTTTTCTCCTGACTCTGGTGAAAGGTATGTGAACCAAAACACTTTAAAAAAGGAATTAAGAAGAAATGAAAAATATGTATATGAACTACCTTGTGTAGCTCATTTATTATTTCATCACAACCTTGCCATTAGCCAAATATCCAAAAATATTTTTTCACTTCTGACCTGAGAACCAGTCAATAACTTAAAAGATCTAAAACACTGCGTTTAAAGCTGTTATTTTAAGCTGTTGTTTCAGCAATGTACTCTCCCTCTCCTACAGTAGCCTGTCCTTTGGCCTTACTGGGATAGAGTTGGATTTAAAAACATCCATCTGAATGACAGAATGATTGATAGACATGGGAGGTAAAGGTTTTCAGTCTTCACCAGCAGCTCTCTGCCTTAATAAGAAAATGAACAAGAAGAGCACAAAGGAGAGGAAGTGAAGAGGCAAGAGAGTTGGAGATTAAATGGAATCAAGCTTATCTATCCAGGATAATAAGCAGGGACAGGAAGAGAGGAAAAAAAGAGCAATGACAATAAATCTAGAGAAAGAGTAAGGAAGCAAGATCAAACCAAAAGAACAGGAGGCATCAGCAGTTTACCCTCGCCTTACAGTGAAGACCAATTAAACAGAAAAGAACATGGGTTAATCTGTGAATTGGAACCAAAAAGAATATTTGAGAATTTATCAATCAACAAAAAAATGGTGGGGAAGCAAGTAAAGAATTACAGAAGAAAAGAAGAGAGTGAGAGAGAATGCAACATACCCTGAAGACAGATGATACCCTGTTGTGTGCGTGTGTGTGTGTGAGGGTGGGTGCTCGCCCCATTCTAGCAGTGTGCAATCGATGCTCTCTGCAGACTAACCACTGTCCCCTATATTGCTTTTAGAGCAGCATCCATGATTAATTTATTAACTGTCTCTCTCTCCCCATCATACTTTATCTTGACAGCTCTACTGCATTTTACACCCCTAACATCCATGCAAACACCCACAAACACATACAAAGCAGCAACAGAAGATGCGAGAAGATGGCACCTTCCCCAGCAAGACTTTGTTCATACAAGGTGGCTTCGTTTGAAAACACTTGGTGATGGGTGATAATAATGTGCATTATATAAGATCCCCATACACATTGAGAAAAACCACTGCAAATACAGTTAAATCTTCTCTTTTTCAGGAGCTTTCAGTGGTCTATCAACAAAACTACTTAAAAAAATACCTAGAGAAGAGTGGGGCACAGCTTCATGTGGACACACTCTGACATTGCACATGACTGTGTGTGTGTTTGTGTCACAGAGGTCAAACCAACAGCAGTTTGTCCCTACGTCTATTTCCTTGGGGAACCTTGTTATCGATTCAAGTCATGGTGCAGCTCTAAAGATCATGCAGGGCATACGCTTGTGCGCTCACTCACACACATATATCATGCATTGATATTTGATGATGTTCTTGACCTATTTTTTTCCTTTAGATGAATGCAGTCACTGACACACAAACAGAGTTTCCTCCCCCATTTGCCAGTGATTACATTAAATATCCAGGATGCACCAACAGAGATGGGACAAACATCCCTCTGCAGTATCAGTACAAACTCCAGGAGCTCTGACAACCGCCACGCAACAGTGGAGAAATGTTTTAAAAGATGTGGGCCGACCACACAGCCTTCACTGTAACAGTCTGTCATGAATACAGCCCCTGTGCGCTGCAGACAGAAGAGAGGGCCACTGTTAGCAAACACACACACACACATACACGCATTTATATGTTGAAGCAAATATTTCACACTTGCTGGCTGCAGCCTGCACGACCATTCAACTCAATTTTCTTCTCTGACACACACACGCATATACACAATGAAGCTCATTGATTATTTTACTAAAAATCAGCTGGGTACTGGTTATGTAAGAACCCTGAGGGCTAAAGAGGGGAGAACTGCTGCGAACAGTAGGAGGAGGGTGAGTAGGGGAAAAGAGGGGGGTAACAGGGAAAAAAGGAGGAAAGGGGAGACAGATTTACTGCATATTATGAAGGTAAAATGTGGAGAATGCAACAGAGTGCCAGGAGGGTTTTTTTTTTGGACACTGTAGTATTTTTCTTCAGCTGATAAACCTACATCATCTGTAATTGAATTATTTTGTTGTATTCATTCTGTAAATCAAACACATTTAGTGTAAGTATGTCTTATACTGTCAAAATGAGCATTGAGCAATCATCATCCCTGTTTGTGTGTTGTTGTAACAGTAGACACTTTAAAAAACTAACTTAAATGTAGATGCCTTAATCAAATACTCTCGCTGTTAATCACATAAAACTCTAAAATGATAGTTTGGATAATTTTCCAATTGGTATTAATTTTTTTTCCCTATTACATTCTCCATGTATTGTAGGTGCTTTAACAGAAGTGAAAGTATTTTAAATCACTGAAACTGTTTCAAATGTATCTTGATTTTTCCCATTTTATGATGCATTAATAACAAGCAATTTGTCTCAGCATGGAAGAGAAGCCTCCCAGCAGAGCCCTGAGCTCTGGGAGCGTTTGATTTCCCTAAAGGCTTCCCCTATCTTTCACTCTCCTACTACCAACAGCAGTGCAAGCTTTCAAGCTCAGTCAGCATTTGGCCTCCCTGCAGCAGCTCTGACAACGCTTGGTTTTCCTGCCGATACACTCAGGTGCTGCTGGAGAGTGTGAGCAAACCGATAGCAACTAGGGAAAGATGGGAAATCAAAGAGGGAAGGAGGGAGTGGGAAGGGAAAGAAAGAAAGAGCAAAAGAATAGAGGAAGAGAGAATTAGGAGATAATGAAAGAAGCCATAGAGAATGTGAGGAAAATGCAGAGGGAGGGAGAAGGCAATAGAGGAAGATTCAATTACTGAGAAAGGAAAGTGGGCCGTGACAAAGAAGAAAGACAGTGAAGGGCAAATGAAACAGCTACTAGTTTTGTCTCCCGCAGACAGGGGGAAGGTACACAGCTTCTTCCCCAATGGCTGTAAGACTCTTAAACCTCAACATGTAAACAATGGACTTGCATGTTTTATAGGATTTAACATTTTAATCGCCTTTTTCAATCATATTTATTAGCTGTTTATCAACTTTTGCATTGACTATTAAATGCAAATGACTATTAAAAGATATATTTATCTATCTAGTGGCAGACAGAAGCAAGGAAGAGATTGCTGATATGATACACCCCTGAATAAGGTGTAACACAAAAGTGTTAAAAAAATAATAGTAATTATCATATGGTTTGCAGGTCCTGATTTAAACACAACTAAAAATTAAAAATACAGACATAGAATGACCTGGACGTGATCTGAAAGCAACAGAAAGATTGTATTTGATAAAAAGGAAGAGGAGGAAGGGGAGGAGGAGGTGGTGTTCTTGCAGGCAGAGATCTACCATGAGAGGAAAGCAGGAACGAGAGACTTGGAGGGGAAAAACTAGGCCACGTGGAAAAATCCAGCTGTAATGATCCAAATCAGAGACCAGCCGATAGCTTGCATGTCTGCCTCTCTTTTCTCTTAATGTCCATCTTCATCTAGTTCACCTTTCAGTCATATCTTACTCTTCTCTCTGGTATTAAGTTTATTTGTTTTGTTACCTCTTCTACATCTCATCTCTCTACATCCAGTCCCTTCCTTTGCTGAGACTACATCTCTTCATCTCATCTTTTTATCTCCTTTTACATCTCTTCATCATCTTCCTATTATTTCATCCAGTATGAGAGCTTATTTGTCTAATGACCAGCTGCAGAAGTGAACAAAGCAAAGTTCCACACATCATCTTATCTCAACATTTGTATCTTAACGTTTCAAGGTCTAATATAACTTCTAATGGGGTCACATTAGTTCAGCATGACATTTCTCAGTCAGAGAAATAGAGACAGGAATTGTGACTGAGAGGCTGAGTTAAAGATGGCATATTTCAAGCAGTAACAGATAGACTTTAATAAGATTCACGAGGCAGTTAAAGAAGCACAAGCGTTCTTTGTTTGTCCACATTGTGTGGAGAATCAGAGAGGCAGGTAGAAACGCATAGACCCAGATCCAAAGAGACAGGAAGAGTCAGCCAGTGCTGTCCTGACACTTCCTGTGTCCCATAAAAATGCAGGTCGTCAGCAAACATTCAATTCCAAACCCTTCCTGATGCTCTGTCCGCTTCCCATCTGTCTTGGTGACCTCTGTGAAACCTCTGTAAGAGCTACCAGTCTTGATGATAAGCCCATTTTGTGCTTTTCTCCATTTTATTTATTGTATATTGAATATAACTGGGTTTTGGACTGCTGTTCAGTTAAAATGAGCATATTACAATAAATCACCCAGGAATCTGAGATATTGAAAAGGGCATTTTTCACAAGAATTTGACAAGAATTAGTTGTTAAAATCTGTTGATTTAATCTTCAGTTTTTACTACAATACAGTTAATAGTTACAAGAGTAGGAGTTAAAATATATGTGAGTGTACGATTTACAAACAGTGCAGTAAAACATTGATCCTAATTGGCAGGAAAAGCTGCAATAATGTATAATTCTTTTTACTGCTGCGTTACAGCTTAAAGGGGTCATCACAGTCTCACATTCAGAGGAAAGCAGGAGGACTGAGCTGCCAGGCATTGGCACAGAAGTCAGTCTGTAAGCCAGACTGATGACATAGAGGTGTTGAGTATACACAGGGAATGAGGGAAGGTTTTCAGCCGGAGATCTACAACAATGTTAAACCAGCTCATACACATACACACACATATACACACTGCCAAGACCACACACATCTGACACAGGATACAGACAGCTAAACTTGGCCAAGACGTGGAATATAACAGATAAATATAACAGATTTTAGATAAACAGGACAAAATCAAAGTATGTCTTTCAATACACACATCCAGACAGCACCAATAGACACGTTTCCTAGAGTCTATGTTTGTAAAGGGCAAAGTTATAGCTGTTTGTTTCCTGACCATCTTGTTCTTCTAAATGTTTCAATTGTTTTGTTTCCGTCCAGGTTTCCTGAATTATATTTGGCTCCTAAAGGACTGTCCTGTTGTGTATCAGTCATGTTTTAAAGAACATGCCACACTTTTAGGCAAATATAACATCAATCATACCCACAAAATTAGAATTACAAAAATACAACAGAGGAGCAGTGTCCATACTGCGCAACTTGCTACTGTAATTATGAAGCTAGTTGAGTACATATAATGTTCATTTAAATACTGCTGTCAATCTGCCCTAAACCATCTAGTTTTCCACTGACTCAGAGTGTGTGCATGTGTTTTCTCAGTGAGGTCCCAGTGTTTTTCCATATAAGACGCTGTAGTTATTGCTTTAGATATCCTGTCATTGTTACACAGCAGTTACACACAAGCTCAAATCCACACAAGCAGAAACACACACATACATCCCACCCCACCACCCTCGTGAATGATTTAGTCAGGATCAAATGTCCCCTACTTCAGTTTCAGTCAAGTGATCCCACGAGCAGAATGCCAAGTTCACATTTCTATGTCTATTCTTTCTGACAACTGCTACAAGTGACTCACACAGCTAACAGAGTAAAACACACTCATACAGAGTAGTGGTTTTTGGGGTCACGTTCACTGCAACATTTGAAAATTGCTGCTCCACACTATCGAGGAAGGAAGGGACAGAGGAATAACAATGTGTGACAATATGAATAAATGAAAGGGCATTCAAGAGAGTTAGTGTGCCATTGGCCTAATGAGTCTTCATACAGCAAAACATGATTGGACAGTGACATACTGCAGCACAAGTCCTATTGTCATGGAGTGACTCCAGAGAACAGAGGACAGGCCCTATAGGATTACAGCCTCATTATAGCACAGACGACAGAGATGAGCTGTGAGTGAGATGTTAACAGAACACAGAAGAACAAGTCCAAAAACCTGCATCCCTACAGGACCAGAAAATACACAGCAGTCCAACAGTATCCTAGTGTAATAGAAAGAAAGTAGGTCAATACCAACACATCCCCCTACTGTATCTGTGAAACCACCGTAAAAGATCCACAGTGAATGAAATCCACAACAATAAATAATAAATAAAGCAACAAAAACGTAAGTATTCACTAATTAATTACTGTACAAAACTATTTATTACTTTATCTTTGTGATAACATGAGTAGCAACTATCAGTAAACTGACAGATATTGTATCAATAAGATGACCAATTTTGACAATCATCTATCAAGCTTCAGTTTTGCAAACAGATAAACAAGTTGTAGATTTTTCCTGTATCTTCTTAAACACTGATTGCACCTGCACCAATATAAAAGGGAACAAAAGTGGGTAGGTATCAACACTGTTACAGATGGTGTACAGACCTATGGTCAGTTTAGGACTGTCAAGCACTTGTTGAGCTTCCTAAGAGATATAAAGGCTCCAGAGGCACATGTATAGCTCTACTTATATCACAATGCTTATGTTCCCTTTCTTTGACTGCCTCTCTCTTGGGAAACACCACCTCTAATGCCTTACATTTATTTATTTATCAAAGTAAAACAATTGGGCTTGCAGATCAAACTAAAGAGTGACTGCAATCAACAAATGGCTTTTTAATGGAAAGCAATCATTGGTCACAGGCTGAGATATGGACTGCATTTCTGCCTGCAATCTCAAGGAGTCTCTGGCTTCACAGTGTTCTGGAGTGTGTGTGAGAGAAAGAGAGCAAGAGAGATTTAATGAAATAACTCCTAAGGAGCTTTAACACCTTAACTGAAAGATATTTTAACATTTTATTTTGCTTTTACAACACACCAGTACCAGACACACAGATAAAAATCCAAGTGTGGTAATACAGTTTAGACCTGGACCTAACAGCATCTTTTTAACCAATCTAGTTATAAGTAGGATTTTTATCATGGAATAAAAAGTCTAAGTTTTTTAAATCAAAAGAAATTATTTCAAACTTAATTTATCATGCTTTTATATTATTATTACCTTGCTATGCCACAAGCAATTTGCCAGCTGCGAAATAAATCATGTGCTGTACTGGAGATACACAAAAGACTCCGTCTGCATATTTTGGCCCAGATATCTTCCAGATATGGCTGATACTGCTCATAGCCACATGTTTTCACTTTCCTTCAATAGAAAACTTATTCCTGGAACTGTATATTATAAGAGCTTGGCTGTGTGTTGCCACAGCAAAGATGCTACAAACTGTCACTGAAACCACTTCCCTAAGGAGCTTCTTCCTCTGTGGTTTAACACGTCTGTTGTGCAGATATGTATATTGGGGAATTAAAGAATTGCTGATAATGTGAATCTCCTCATATCCCATGATGTCTTTCTCCACCTGTATCCCATACACATACACAAATGCATACATTTGCAAGCAACACACAAAAGCTAAGTTCCTAACAACGAGGAGTTTGGTTTCATTATAGTAATCAATAATTAAAAACCACCTCCTTTTCATCAGCGCCAGCAACACAGATGTGACCCGAGTCTATTCGCTGTCAGCAACCCCATCCTCTCCCCCACACAAAACACACACAAACTCTCCACCCCCTCCCTACCACAGTCAATTTCAGTAGAGGCATTCATTTTTAAAGCACCCCTGTCACTGGGATTATAAAATAGCAAGTCTCAATGCTGGTGAGAGAGCCACTGCTGCAGGGGGTAGCAATATGAGAAAGAGACATAGAAAGAGATCTGCAGTAGCCCAACAAGCACCACTCTGTTTGAGAAGGTTTGTTTCTTCATCTTAAAGTGTTTTAAAACCACATCTGAGACACGCTCAACCTTTCCAGTGACTTACAAAGCAGCAGCTGAGATATTTACAGGATAAACAGCAAACACAAGGCAAAACAAGAAGCCAGGGGAAAATTCCCTGATGCCGGCGGGTAGGGGACTCCACAAAACTGCTTCCTCTAGTGTCTCAAAAGAACACAAATGATTACAAGGAAGTCAATGTGTCCCTACCCAGTGCAATAATGTGGCAAATCTAGAAGCCCTACTGTGTTTATCCAAAATATCAACAATGAAACAATCCAGATTACGAAACTGCAGATTGGGCTGGCTGTCTGCCCAAAAATCAACGTACATTCTCACACACTCTGAGACCCATGTTTGAAGTCTTATTATCCCCTTCCAAAAACGATGACATTCCTACAACACTCCAAGAAAGACAACTGAAGGTTTCAAATAGGAAACCAAAAGTTATGTCACTTTATCTAGTCACTTTAGTAAAATGATCTGTTTATTTTAGGCTTGGCAATGATATTTCAAACTTCACTGCGCCCGTTGTATGCATTCTCCTGGGTGCTGCCAAGATTTTATACACACTACAGTACTTTTCCCCTTTTCCCATTACCTTTATATCTCTCCAACACATCCTCGTATGCCTGGGCAAATTCCTTCTCCTGTGAATGGTTTGTCGGCAGCAGACCCGGTATGAATCCGGCCATGGTGGCTCTGCAAGCCGGCTAGTGAGTAGAGAGGGGTCGGCCTGCAGACTACCGCAGTGACCCGGTCTACTGCTGCGCGTCAAGCCTCCAGCTCTTGATCCCTCTTCTTTTCGGCGTCCAGTCCAACACCTCCTTGTCTGAAACTAGTGATGCATTGGCGCACACTAAAAGCCCTGTAGCTCACTTCCAAGCAGGACTGGATAATCCTTAGAGATACTTAGGGGAATAAAAAAGGACAACAAAGGGCTAAATGAACGCGTATTTATGAAAATATAAAGCATTAAAAACGCGAGTATCTATTTGATTGGAGGTTACATAAACGCTATCTATCCATTATCGTCGTCTGTGTATGCGTGTGTGCGGGAACACACAGTGGCATCTCTCCGTGTGCTGTCTCAGTCCAGTCCCTCCTTGAATATCGGCTTCCACCCGGCTGCTGGTGCTTATAGTGTCTCCTGTGTGTGAGAGAGGGAGGGAGTATATCCTTCGTACCCCTGAGGAGTGTCCGTGGAAGGGGGCACTGTGTCTGTTTCCGTCCCCAAATCTGCGGAGCTCCAGGCGAAACCGTATCCGGACTTGGGTTTCCTATCCCAGGCTGTGTCGGCGTCCTGTGGATCTTAGACGAGCCGCCCGAGCTCTCAACAGGATTCCCAGCCGTAATGGCCGCTTCTGTCTGAGGCTTTGCTACCTCTTCCACTGTGTAAATGTGTGTGTCTGTATTTCTCCCTCTCTTCTGCTCAGGTTTCTCGACTCTTTCTGCAGTGGCTGTCTTCCATCCCTCTCTACCGGCCACGCCAGGAACCTCTGCCACAGGAATTTCAAGAGCCGGTGGGAAGGAGCTACGTTAGCTAGCTTACATGGCCGCCGGTGGAAAATGGAGCTGGAGCGCCCCCAGACGTTGAACACGGCTCGGTGACAAGAAACCGTGGGCCCACAGGCCTCAAACAGGCCATTAACAGTAATTTCACAATGTTCAATCCACCTCTACATTATAACCAACCACAGACCTTTTAATTAACGTTTTTGTCAGTTAGCTTAATGCTACATTACCGAAATCGACCGTTGGCACCCAGCGTTCGTCTTCAAAGTAGAAAACTCATTTTTTCGGTGGTTAATTGGTGAGGAAAATAAGACTGTTAGTAATATTTTTCTTATTTCTTGTTTTAAATATAAATATTTTCAAATCTATCATTAAGTCTACCATACGTTACAGCCTTTTTGTGAAAAGGACCGTCAGAGAACGATGATGACCGATGGGGATTTTTTTTAATGGCGGATATTTGCTAACGGCCACATTTGGGTTTTTTCAAAGTAGAGGTGACAACAAAGATATAAAATAAAATAAAACAAAATAAAACAAAAACTGTCTGGTGTGACTGTATTGCTGAATTATGTATTTTTTTTTACTACATAAAGGTGATAAATATAGACAGATAAACATTTAAACTCATGGGAGGAGAAACATGACAAATGTATAACCCTCCATCACTACTCCACCTTATGGTTCAGTCCAGTTGTCCCTTCAAGTGATGATTTGGATATGTACAGTTTTGTAATTAACTTTACCCACTAAAATTGTGGGGAAAAGGAAGAATAACTTAAAGAGTAAGGGAACAACTTTACCTAGTTTTAGCATATTTAAAAATTGATCTGGTCAGAGATCTTACACTCTTATGCAAAATGCTTGTATTTCAACAGACTCATAGGCTATAGTTGCAGTAAAAATGTAAATGGAGGTGTTGAGTCTGCAACTTGGGAAACTTTGTCCCTGTTTGTGTTCAAGGAAGTTTTGGCTGTGGGTGAGCTGAATTAATGGAGCACACTGCCATCTAAAGGCTAACTGAATCCATTTCTCAGAGAACCGTGAAAATGATGCAAATTCAAGTGAAAATCTCCTCTAAAACCTTATAACTCGATCCAAAATCAGTCAAACAAGAAGATAGAGAACAGGTTAAAAAAAAATAAAAGGAGGCTAAGTGTTAAATTCTTTCAAAAAAGTGTGTACCTTTGATTTAAACAGTGCTAAAAGAATAAATCTTGTCACAAGTCAAATGATCCCTCTATTTTGACACTGATCTGTTTACTGTGAGGTGCCTTTGAGTCTGTCCTGTCCTACTGGGTTAAAACACAGCCTTCAGTGGATAATCTCAGCATGCGATCATCCTGAGGTCGAAGCTTGTAAAGCAGCCTCATTGAAATGGCCAAGAGATTATGTCATTTAATCGCACACAGACACATAAAGATGAGAGAAGCACAATGTCAGTGCCAGTGCAGCCTCTAGCAAAAACACTATATATTTCTGGTACTGGAAAATAAAGGCTGAAGTCAATACTGGATTAAAATAAAAGTAAAAGCACACATGAATGGCTCAATAAGGCAGACAGCTTTCTAAACACTGCATTTGCTTCCAGATCCTGTTAGCGTGGGCTGGGGTTCAACTCCTGCTTCCAGCACCTCCTGCATGGAGGAGATCATAAAGGTGGAGGTGTAACCATAGTGTTTCCCTACAGAACAAAACATTTGTATGTTTGAGTTTCACCATCCACCTCTTGTGTGGCAAAGCAGCCTGTGTGTGTTTTAATGTGTGTACATGCATATATAATGCTTAAGTTTATGGGCCATTCCTAGTGTAACTGATCTGGCATGAGGTATATATAACCATTTCCAACAACCATGCACATACACAGAGGTTTCCATTTCTGAAGGATAAATAGAAGATGGGAGCAGAGGGGTGGAGATGAAGAAATATAAGAAAGTGTCAACATTAAACCAGTATGAACAGCACCAACCATATATATCATTCCATCTGTTCAGTCACAATCACAAACACTTAAACATATCCTTTTCCACTTCCTTGACTCATAGCCTTAATACATCAGCAAGAAGTTAGTGGCCTCTACCATCCTCCACACTGCAGAGATATGAAAGTATCATTTTCAGCACAAAACAGAGCGTTCTACAGGGTAACAAATAGAGGAACAAGCCTCGTGTTAAGGGGAAGCAAAAATGTCCAGTGTTTATTTTCTTCTGCAAAAACTAGATAACATTTAACTAGAGAATCAGGGCATGTTTGCTACAACAGGAAGTGATAAGATTTTGGGAAAATTGGTTCTTAGATCGTTCAAGTCATTAAGCAAGTGGTGTCATGTGTTCAAAGTAATTATTATCAAGGCCAAATGATCAATAAACACTTTGTGCAAGTCTTCTTTTTTCTTCCTTCTTTCACGAGAGAAAAAGGATACAAAATTTTCATGATGAAAGCAAATGAGGTCAACCACTGGACACACACACACACACACACACACACACACAAACAGAGCAATACAAACAAAAGGAAGGCTGTTGTGTCCCTGGTCTCAAGGACATTTAATTTCCAGTTTACTGCAAAGCATAAAACAGTTAGAGAAAAAAAACATCTTTAACTCTATATATAAACACCTATCTTGAGATTACAGTCAAAGCAGGTATTTTTTAACACCTTTCACTAGTTAACAGTTATCATGGCAAAGTAAAGCAAAGCACAAGTTTCCCTTCTTGAAACACAACATGTCATTATGGGAAACCATTATATCCCCGCCTAGTGGTGGACAATGGAAAACACAGTAAACTCCTGCTTACTCTCAACGTGGTCTGACTGACTATAAAAACTGTTTTTCTCCTATTTGTATGTTTTCATTTTTAATCACCTCAAGGTGTGTTTACAATAAAACAATTACAATAAGAGGAGATTATGAGTGTGTGTTTTTACTTATTTGGCCGTTAAATATAAAGCATGCAGACAGAATATTGAGTCATCTCCTCCCCCTACCTCTGTTTGCCTCCTTCTGTCACTCCCACTGTTTTCTCTCTGCAGTGTGTGTCCCTCTGTTTGTGTATACACACAAGCATGTGTATATGTGTGTAAGTGTGTGTTGTTGTGTGTCTGTGCTGTCATGCAGAGTCCAGCTGTGGAATGAATGTGCTCTGTAAGCCAAAAGGACATACAGTCCTCAACACATCAGCAGGACCAACGCCTCAGCAGCAGAGCTCCACCAAGCCTCCAAACTCCAGCTTCAAAAAAAAATAAAACATCTGCATATTTACCAAAAAACATCTTATATCCAGTGTTTGACATTTGAACCCAGTTCTGACCGTCTGTGTTACTGTTATGGCTGGTAGAGCACCTTACATCTACATAACAGAAACAATTAAATAATGTGATCTGATTATCTACGTCTGGATTTTTCTTTGAGTTACAGCCTAATAAAGCGGCTCAGTGCCCTTAATAGCCAAGAATAAACAGCAGCTTGAATGAGATTGTTGTAAAATGTGTGTGACTTGGATTAACTTCTTATTCGGCCTGCTCTGGCTGAGTTCATAGGGCCTTGACTGTGGGACTGCAGGGTTGGTGGAGTCAGTGCTGGTAGCTTGAGTGGTGCTGATTTACCTCGGGGGCATCAAGAAACCAGACCCTGAACCCTGAACTGTGGCAGACCCATCACATCAGTTC
>JAPZDZ010000008.1:2285203-2295976 GCA_029783805.1 Acanthurus tennentii | reverse complement strand
ATGACTCAACCTTACCAGAGTTTAAACCGTCCATATTGAGATGCATCATGATTTGCAAACAGTCATGATTTTTTTTTTATCTGATGATTGCTCTAGATAAAAAAAATTCATCCTGAGTGGGGTCATGAATTTCTGAATTTAAATTAAATGGCAATTAATTCAAAACTTGTGGTGACGTTTCACCAAGATCACAAATATCAGGGGGTCGCCAAAGTCAGTTTGAATTGTCTCTTAGCACCCTGCAAATGTCCACCAAACATTCATAACAATCGATTTAATACTTTCAGAGATATTCCCTCTATTTAATGTCATGTTAACTGAAAGATCACATTAAAGCTCTGAGTTTTCAAAGGAACTTTCTGTCCCCTGATAGTTAAAAAAACTGCTGAACCTCTAAACTATAATCATTCGTTTAAAACTGTAACAGCATCACAGAGTGAAATATTAACATCTAATGTTTAACACCAAGATACATAACTGAGGTTTACCAGCTAATTGTTAACTAAACTTTCAATGAGATGAAGATCTCCAATATGGTGACTAATAGGCACATTACAGAGCCGGAGAGCTTTCTGTGGGCTGAGAGGGGAGAGAAGATTTGATCAATAGAGTAATCACTTAGCAACAACATTGAGAGGATGAGGTCAATCAATATGGATTTCAGTTCCGTATTGAGAAAGGACAAAGAGTGTTCACCGAGGCGTTTAAATACAGCCGAGATGTTCGTCTGAGTAAAGAAAGATGACATTAAAAATGTCGAGACAGCAGGTTTGTTTGCGTGGTATTTTTAATTTGGATTGATGGACCATGTCGATGCAGGAGAGGACAAAATATGCCAATCCAGATTACAAGTTATGGATGCAAAAAAAAAAGTGCAAAAAGGTTCGTAACCTAAATGTTATTTAAATTTCTTCTGTTTTTTTTAATTACTCTCAACGCAGCGATACCAGAATAACTCCTCCATTGTGTACTGAAGGTCGGAGCAGAGCGATTAAATGTAAAAATAGCAAAAAACAGTGTCACGTTTTAACAGCTAGGACCCAAAAAAAAAGGCAATTAAGGAGAGGGAGGGAGACTGAGATCCAGGCTGTCAGTCACTGCAGAAATCACAAAGGAGGCCAGTCATCAAATATTGTCACCGAACCAAGTGGGAGAAAACATGTTGGAGGAGTGATAACAAAAGCAGACAGGGACATTTTATGCCTTTTTTTTTTCCTCCACTCTGACAAACAAAGACGATGACAGCTTCCTGCACGCTCGCAGCAGCATCAACACTTATACTATGACAATGAAGACAAGCGGTGAAGAAGTGCTAACATGGCAAACTCGTAATGGTTTTGGATTTCCTCCAACACACCGGCCTCAACATGTCGCTCGTTACCACGTCTCCAAACGCCGCGACAGGCCTGTTCTCTGGATGGAATAAATTAACAAAAATCAGAGGAGACAGGAGTTCACTTTCTGAAAGACAAGACGAGACAAGAACCGACATTCCTGCAGAGACGCTTCCCCCTTGCATCACATCTGTCTGCAACACAGGATCTGCTAAAGGAGCTTCTTCTGTGACGATGAAACCTCAGAGGTCAAATGGTCACCAAACAGACTCAAGGCTTGAAAAAAAAATGCATAAACTTTCAATTCAATCAAAGGAAACAAAAACCACAGAGATGCCAGTTTGGCATTTTTTTTTTCTCTGCAACATCAGCACTCTTGTTCAGGCTCGCATAAACAGAAACAGAACAGCTGAGATCGAATGACTAATGAACCAGCTTTTCACAAGAAAAACCCATTTCTGAACCATTTCCCCTTTTTTTTAAAAAAAAAAAACTCACTTTCACTCCGACCATGTGAAAGCCCTCTTTTTTTTGCATTTTCCAAAATCCCATTTTTATCACTTTGACCTTGAAGTTTGCTGTCGCCATCTGTGGTTTATTACAGAGTTCAGCATTTGGTGCACAGGTGGGAGGAGAAGCACAAATGGGTGGGATGTTCAATCAAAGAGAAGTTTGTGTCTGTTTCTGACACTGAAAACTTGGACTAATGCATAAAAATAATTCAGTAATTTGCTTTGGTAATGGATTGAGAGAAAAGTTCATGCTAGCATGCTAACGATGCTGAAATGCTGATGCTTGGCAGGTTTAATGTTTACCATGTTCATCATCTTAGCTTAGCGTGTGAACAGGCTAACATTAGCCGATTAATGCTAAACACAAAGGAGCATTTCTGCAAGAATTTGAATAAAACAAACATTTGGGAAACATATGAGTTCATCCAAGTTATTAAAATTCATCTTGAAGTGAAGATGAACGTCTGCTCCAAGTGTATGTCAACAGTTGGTGAGACATTCATTCAAAACAACAAATGTCAACCTCATGGTGGCGCTAGAGAAAAATGCAAGGCATCATCAAAGTCATTTGGATTACACACCGTCTTGTTGAAACGGATATCTGAACTGAATTTCATGTCAATCAATCCATCAGTGGTTATTTTTAGTCTCAGTAGACAAACTGACAGACAGATATCATCATTTCTTCAGACGCGCAGCTTGTGAGGCTAAAAACAACCAGAGAACGAGACAAATTCAGAGCTTATGTGTGTTTTAGCTCTTCATGTGGCTAACTCGGGTCTTGTTGTGTTAGAAACAACATGTAGGCACGACAGCTTGTTCCTGGGGGAGCATCCCACCTCAGCTTTGTCTCATGATCGGTGCATTTTGATGCGACGCTGAGAACAATTTGTGCTGACTGCTGTTGGATGGGAGAGGAGAGACAGAGACAAACAGAAAAAAAGACGAGGTGGATATGACAGAAAAACACACACACGAGGAGGGTTAAGAGGGGTGTGTTGGATCATGGAGATGTAAATGTGACATGCAACTAGACGGAGTCAGGGAAAGAGTGTGAGAGGAGTGATGGGAGGTGGGGGGGAGTTTCATGAGTGCTGACATGCTGTGTGTCGAGGAGGAGGCGTGAACACACATCCCGTCGGTGCTCAGCTCCACCAAAAGCCACCTGAGACTCCCGCTGAGCCCGAAATGCAAAGTTACGGCAGCCAGCAGAGATGCACTCAGATAGCAGTGTGTGTGTTTAACCGGGATGAACCGAACGTGCGTCAGTCTGACTCACACGGAAACATGAAACACACACACACACACACACACACACACACACAGAGAAGCTTCACATATCAGTCAACAACAAAAAAGGCACAAAATTCAGAACAATAACACACACACATGCCAGCCACGTCCGGTGAGTAGGTATCGATCTGTTTAATTTAGTCCCAACTCCTGTTACCCCTGGCAACGCTCCCTCTATGCTGCATCGATAGTCGCCATGGCAACTGACAGGCAGAGGAAAACGGCAGAGGGCCACTCTTTGTTTTCACTGGATCCTCGGGCCTGACAGTCGCATGGGCCGAGACCTCATTGGCCGACAGACGGGATCAGGTCAGAGGTGAGCAGCTGTGTTGTTATTGTGAGGGGATAGAGAGATTCATCAGGTGTATTTGTAGAGAAAAAGTTGATTATCTCCATTTTTTTTTTTTGTTTTGCAGTGGAAAAACACTAAAGCTGAACATATTATGTCCTGATAAAGTGTGCAAAACAAATCTGTTGGCGAAAAGTCACTTATTTACACGTCCAGCAGACACAAAACCTCAGCATGACTCATCATGACTCCTGTTTGTGTCTACCTGATGAATCTCAAGTATAATATTCACTCTGCTTTTAACTCCACTGACTCCTGAGGGAGATGTCTGGCTCTTTAGCTGCTAAATGCTCTGCTATGTTCACCGGCTCGTCGCTAACTGGGTCTGTCTGCCGTTTGATGCCGAGCAGCTTGTGTTCAGTGAGTCTTTGGAGCGACGGACGACTGCTGTCTGTCTGCAGCTTACAGGGGAACAGAAACAGTGAAGCTGCAGGTTATAAAACTGAAAACAATGAACTGCAGCGACCCTTGACATTAAAAAAGGTCATGAGATGATTGTTAATATGAAAATATTGTGCAGCTTTGATGCTACATGGAAGCACAGCAGGTGAAAACTACCTGCTAGGTGAAACTAGACTTTAAACAGAAATGGTTTTGAGATCAATACAGCAACAATCTCCTCTAAATCTGCCAGAAACAGCCTGGAATGAAAAACAAAAAAATCACAGGACTAAATGTTGGTATTGTACATTTTGGCAAACCACTGAGAAGTACAACATTTTATTTTTGCAACTGGGCTGCAATTTTCTGCTGCGACACCACCGTGGTTAAGCTCCGGTTAGTTTCAGGCACAGAAATCTCTGGTTAGTGTTGTGAATAGATCATGTTTTGGCGGAAAATACCTGGTTTTGTTGCCACAAACACAGCTGGAAAATGTACTTAGAGTCATTAAAATGACTTGGTTTTGTTGGTCGAGCCGGGAGGCGGATGGTGGATCTGCAGCTTGGCAGCTGATCTGCTGAGCTGTCACACCACCACCGTCTCCTCCTGGTGCGACAGGCAGCTCACATACGTGTAATCTGAACTGTTTCACTGTGATATGTATTGTAAAACCAACACGTATGAAACATGTAACATATCTGTGGTCCGTGTGATGCCAACATTTTATTCTGGTGACTGCGCCGGAAAACAAACTTTGTTTTTCCTTTTTATGTTCCCCTCGTCACACTGTTGAGATTCACTGGAACTTTGTCTCCCTGAATATCATTTGGGATTTCAACATCTGCAAAACAGCTGTACTGAGGCAACAAAATGTTCAGATATTAATTTAAACTCCAAACAACTGCATATATAAAAATATTAATATATTTTATCTACTTTTTGTAAAGTATCCAAAGGGATATTAATAGATTTTAAGTTGGCAGCCATAATATTTTTGGATTTGATCTGCATTGAATCTCTGTTTATCTTTAACTCAGGACTTGTTGTTTCCTACATTGACGAATGTTTATGTACCTTTTGAAAAGGAAAGGATAAGAAACCAGGTCACATTAGCATAACTTTCCCACAAGTGGGCCAACACTTAACACACAGACAAACAGACACATGCACACACACACACACACACAAACACACACACAAGTAGATCATTCTCAGCTTTAAACACTCACTTCACAGTTATATTGAAGAAATTCACACCTACTGCACCATTTCTGTGGAAACAACCTCTCAAGTGATCAACAGCTGCCAGTGTGTGTGTGCATGTGTACGTGTGTGTGTGCATGTGTGTGTGTGTGTGTGGAGAGAGCTCTTTCTCTCTCTCCAGCCTGGCTTGTTTGTGGTGAATAATAATTTTGACTTAGGTCCACTCCTCTGGCTGAAAGAGGTGGTGAGTCACTGCTGGCGTCAAACAGAGGATCATCACGGTAAATATGTAGGTCAGTCGACCTCTCCTCCCATGATACTGCTGCTGCTGCTGCTGCTGCAAACACACGCTTTGGTTTCAGATCATTTTTAATCAGGATGTTGTATTGACTTAACCGTGTCTCCTGTGTGCTCGTCTCAACCTCCTCGACCTTCATGACCTGCATGATTTACTGCTTTTCCTCAGATATCCTCAGTTTTAATCATATCTCTAAAATCCTTCCTTTTCTCTATGAAGTCTGGTTATAATGAGTTTAGCACGACTCTAAATGAAGAAAGAAAGTAACAGAGAGAAAAATATAATAACCTCCCCTAAAAATGGTGATAATATAAAGTTAAAGTGCCTCCAAAGGTTCATTTATTCTCCAACTGGGAATGAAAATTATTTTAACTCAGATTTTAAGGTCAGACTTAAATTTAAACTGTGACAAAAACAAGGAAGTGGATGTTCTTGGTCACTCCGTGTTCTCATGGTCCTGACAGTGACGACAGTGGTCTGACATTTCACAGACAGTAAAAACACAGAAGAAAAAGAAGGAAGACTGACATTTTAAAATTATGCGGAAAAAACACGGATGAAATCTTTAAACACTTTGATCCACAAAAAACATCTTAAATGTTTTTGGTCAGATTCCCTATAAACCTGTGTATTAATGGTCTCAACAGGTTAAATGTTAATGTTTCAGTAACTGTTCTGTTAATCAGGAGGCCAAAATATCAATTTCTTCACAGGAAATATGAAAATAAAATGAGCAGAAAACCAAAAACACTAAAAAAAAGTCCATTAAACTGTGATTGTGTAACTTTTTTGCCGTTGATGGTGAGCTTTTTGTTTTACTTCCCTCTTTTCTTTAAAAAAAAAACAGTCATGATCTTGAAAGTGAAATAATTCTGTAATGTCAGTTATTACATAATGTTTGCTAACATTAGCCACTATAACAGTCATACCAGAGCACGTGAGGCTGCAGCAGAAAAGTGTGATAAACTGAGCAAAAGTGCATTTTAATTACTGAAGAATTTTAGATTTTCTATCTAAGACAAAGAAAAGGTAAATCTCTTCTTTAAAGAGTCACAAAGTTGCATTTTAATACTCCAAAAAATGAACCCCTGCCTCCCTGAAAACTGTGTAAACTTTCTAATTCGTAAGTTTTGTGCGTCAGATATTTCATAATCTCAAAGGCAGGTTGTCATAAAGCTTTTTTTCCAGTGGAGAAAAACTCCTAATTTCATCGACCAATTGTATTTCTTCTTGAGCCAAACTTGGGACAAAAAAAAAAAGCAATTTCCACAGTTTGCAAATCTGTTGACTGCTCTCTTTTTATGCCCGTGCATAATAAAATATCAGACCCTTTAATTTTTTCAACCTTTCAGGTTTGACACACAGTCATAGAGAAAGAGAAACAAACGAGCAGGAGGGCACGTATAAACAGATTAATGCAAAAATACCACACAGATGCTTTGGCCTTCCCCTGTGACAGTACCAGTATTACTGTGCAAAACCACAGCAGAAACATATCACTGAATATCTGCATCCTCTCTTCCCACACACACACACACACACACACACACACACACACACAGAGACTTGCAGAAACACAAACACAGTGAATCACTCCTGCTTTCTATGATGAAACAAACGCCTCTCATTTGTTCCAGAAACCTAACTGGAGCTGCTCAACCTCCAAACCAGCTCTGACTCTCCCCTCCACCGACCGCAGGGCGAGTTCGTTCAGCCCTCTAACCCAGATACAGCGTCTGTCCTCCACTTTCACATTACACTTCCTCAGCTCGCCTCTCTCTCGCTTTCCAACACAGCGGCTCATGTTGTCATTAACAAAGAATATGGTCATTTATGTGGATTCTGAAGCAACAATGGTGACTTGAGATCCAGGAAATTACCACACAAAGAATGAGAAAATAACCTAAAAAACCACCTGTCTGAGTGAGCTGTTGCATCAGAAAGAGAAAAGAGGGAGAAATCAAGAGAAAAGATTTAATAGAAAAGTAGAGATGATGATTTTACAGCTACCGGCTTAATAATAATAAAGTAACAGCCATCCTTGACTATAAAACAAGTAAGCTGTTAGCTGATGGCGACTTCTGTCAAAACCAGAAGTTAAAGCTTTACTTTTTCCATCTTAATCTTAATAATTTGACACTAAACTGATGTTAATGCTAATAACTTCTTTTTTTTTTTTTACTTCTTCCAGTAGCATTTCCTGAATTTAATAAAACATCTGTCATGTATCATAAAATGCCTCCGGCTTTCCTCCATTTTCACTTTTTTGTCTCGCTCTCAGTGGTTCGGTTTCCGTCTCTCATAATTACTCACCGGTTTGTATTAATTGCACAAGAGTTCATTTCTGTTCCCGTACAAACCTTCGAGCAAATTGAGAGATAAGCGCCCATAAGCCCCAATCTCTGATCAGATAGCTTGATAATGGCACACAAACAGGAGGATGGAGACAAACAAAGCCAGCTGTGGTGCAGATGCATTTTAAAGGGTGACTTTGACCTCTGCAAAAGTCATAACGCTCATAACTAACATCAGTTCATCTTTTACAACCAGAACAAAATGTCCTCAGCGTGCAGATGCAGACAACCACTGCAAAGCAAGAAAGAGATGAATCTACTGATTAACTGACAGAAAATTAGCTTTATATAATCTGTAATTTGTCTAAAAACATCAAACTTATTTTCCTCAGATGTAAAGATTTGTTGCTTTTTCTTGTTTTAAATAAAGATTGCAACTTAAATAACTTTGGGGTTTTTTAGTTGTTGGTCTGTTGCACCAAGCAGTTCAAAGATGTCGACCCAGGCCTCCACAGCCTGTGTCAGCCATTTTCAAACTTTTCTGAGAAATTTTCAGATTATTTAATGATTGCTAATCGATAAAATATCAAAGAGGAGGCTACATCAGTGACATAAAATTGGAGCCTGAGTGCTTTTAGCCGCAGGGATAAAATACTGGAGTTAAAAGACTTGATGATTTCGTAGAACAGGAAAGGTAGGAACAGAAAAAGCCTTTAAAGAAGCAAAGTTAATTGTGGATAAAATCCCAGAACAGAACTTTAGATAAAGAGGACAGAAGTGATTGCAGCGCTGCAAACATAAGGGATGGTTTCTTACCCGCAGTCGGGCGCCGGGCACCACCGGCAGTCTGGATCGGAGGCGAGGCATCTCCGCAGCAGGAACTCCTCATACTTCTCCAGCAGGGCCGCGTCATCCAAGATGTCCGCCACCTGCTGGGGGGCCAGTCTCTCGGCACACTCGGGGCAGCTGAGCTGGACTCGGCTCTCTGTGATTTCAATGCGGAGGTATTGCCGCAGGCAGCAGAGGCAGGAGCGGTGGCTGCACCCCAGCAGCTCGGGCAGCTGTTCGGGGGGCTGGCGCACCAGGCACAGGGGGCACTCCAGGAGGTTGGCCTCCCCGGAGGAGGGGCCTCCACCCAGGGACGGCTGGCTGGAGGAGAGTGGCTTAGAGGGGGTGCTGGAGGCAGCATCCTGGGGGGTTGTGGCGGCTGTGGTGGTGGTTGTTGTGGGCGTAGCAGAGGCTGCAGCGGGCACTGAGCTCAAGGCAGACGGGAGGAGCTGCTGCTGTGTGTGGTGATGATGGGTTAAAGGGGTGGCCGCTCCAGCTTTGGGGCCCCTGGTGCCCCGAGAGCCCCGTTTGCTGTGGAAGAGGCTGTGAAAGGAGATGCGGCCCTGGCGTTTGCCCGCCGCACGGCACTTAGGATTGGGGACGCCGCTCACCGAGGAGTGAGGTGATTCTGAGTCCTTTTCTGATCCCATTTTCCCAGAAGATACACAAAGGGCCACTTATTGTCCCCTGATACACGTTAATGTACCCACAGAGGGGCAATCAGCCACACTAACACACTCTCTGTCACACACACAAGGGAGGATTTGTACCCTTGTGAAAGCCAAACTAAAATAAAAAGCTTTTAAAGTTCCTGTTAAAAGAAACAAAACTTGAGTCAGTCAGGTCCTTTTCTTCCTTAAATGTAAAACAAAGAGATATCAGAAAAAGATAACAGAGAGGCAAAAACTGAAAATGAAAAAAGAAAACTCGAGCTCAAAGTGGTTTTTCAAAAAAAAGAAAAAATCCCCCTTGGCTTAAAGAGTTCCTCTGAAGGTTCACGAAGAAGAAAAACTACCGAGTGTTTCATCTACCAGGCAGATGTCGAGGTCAAACACTGCCGTGACTCCCACTGTCAAACAAAAAGACTGATGTCAGTTCCAAGAAATGACTCTCTTTAAAAAACAGAGAGAGGGTAAGAAAAAAAAAGAAGAAGATAACAGAAAAAATCCAGAGGGCAGAGCCGAGTCTCGGTGTTGTTGTAAATCCTCGGTTCGGATGTAAATCTCCTCGGCTGTAATCAGAGCCTCTGCTCTGTCGCTCTGCTCTGCTCGCCTTCCTGTCGCTCTCGTTGAACGCCGGTCTCTCTGAACAGCCTTTTCTGTCAGGAAGAGAAGAGCAGGAAGTAAGCACAAAGAGCATGCTCAGTATGACACACACCCCTCTTCCTCTCTCTGTCTCTCTCTCTGTCTGTCTCTGTCTCTCTCTGTCTGTCTGTCTGTCTCTGTCTGTCTGTCTCTGCTTAGCTCTTCTTTAATTCGTCCATTAACTCTTGTGACCCTGAAGTGATGATCTCACCGTGCTCGTTACATTTAAATGGACGGACGGATTCGCACATGCAGCAGCGTGTCACACTCCGTCTGTTAGGTAACAAAAACAAAAAAAAAAGCATCAGAGGTCGAACACACAGAAACATGTCACGACGAGACACGCGTGAAACCGCCAATTAGACACGTGACATCATCAGGCTGGCCCGACCAATCGTGTGTGTTCATGTGAAAACAGTCTCCCTCCATCACGCTGAGCTCCGCCAGCTCTTCCTCCACTTCACACTGCGCTGCTAGTGCCGTTGCCATGGCGACGCTCACTATGCGCGAGGCAAACAGCGACCCGCTCTGTGACTCTGGCACTCATGTACACACACACACACACTCACACACACACACACACAAAGCATGAGCACACACTGATAAATGGACACACACTGACACACATGTAAGTGTGCGCTCCCTTCGTGCACAAACACACACGAATACACTCACACAACAACACATATTGTGTTTGTTGAAAACATAACACACACACACACACACACACACACACACACACACACACACACACACTCACACACACACACACACATTTTTAAATCCAAAACTACTCAGAATGAAAAATACAGACATGAAAACACACTCAGAAAATGACACGTTCATACCTGTAGATGGAAACTCAATCCATAAATGTGAACCCACACACACACTGTATGGACACACACACACACACACACACACACACACACACACACACACACACACACACACACACACACACACACAGAGTATAA
>JAPZDZ010000008.1:2056940-2068163 GCA_029783805.1 Acanthurus tennentii | reverse complement strand
GTTAAGGCTAGATCAATAACTGCAATCAAAGTTGTAGCTGATTTCTAAATTATTTTAATAACTTTTAGGTCTATCTGGCATCCATATCTAGTGTTAAAGTAAGAGTAGTTATGGCTATATTCTCTATCTCAGTCTTTCAGGTAGAATTTCCTGTAGCACCATGTTTGTTAAATTAGCCCAAATATGTTAAAAAAATCAACTGGTTCTGGAGTGTAAAAAAAAAACATTAAAAAAATTTAATTATGTCTCTGTATAATGGCCTTTGACCAATGGCAAACTCAAACAAGACACCTGAGAGGACACTGAATACAGTTTGGCAAAGACTAGGATTCAGAGTTGGTTGAAACAGTTTTTTTTTTTTGCCTGTAAAGCAAAACGACTTACGCCTCCCTCATCTGTCACAGCAGACAGGGCGGGGCCCATGTTGGCATCGCCTGTTCCAGTCTCCAGTAATGGCTCATTGTAGTCCCTGTAGGAATAGTCGTATTCCTTAAGGCCCACGTCCCCTGTCACATACTCCTCAGTGAAGGCCTCCTCGCCCACACCGCCTGCCTTGGTGGCATCTACCTCCTCTCCCACCAAAGACGGCTCCACCTGGGGCTGTGTTAGGTTCATCAGTGTCGCATAGGGGAGCACAAGAGGATGAATCAAGCAAAGGAGAATAAAGATGCATTGGGAAGAAGGAACAGTGAAAAAAAGGAAAAGTATGTATGATGGGAATATGTTAGTAAAATAAAGAGACAGAATGGAACAATAGGAGAAGTGGAAAGGAGGGGGCATATGTAAAAAGAAGTGAGTCTTACCTCTTGCAAATTCATAGAGACATACAAACAAACAAACAAACAAAAAAAACAAAAGGACATCCCATAGACTGCGGGAGGACTCTATTATACCCTTTATTCAGGTAAATTAAGGATTAGCAGGTTTATCCTGCAACCTTTGTCTTTTGTTAAGCTTATATTTGTATGTTTCCACCAAAGCATATCCTCATCAGCTTGTGTGTGATGATCTGTAAAGAAATGATTTCTTCAAATGTGCCTGAATATATAATGTGATTTTAAGTATGTTTTAAAACCCTTATTGAGTAACTTCTGAGGTCAGGTGTGCATAGTCCCTTAACACACAAAACTGATATGAAGCACTTTGTGAAAACAAGCTGCTGCTGTGTGCTATGCTATGCAAAGCAAAAACTATGTTATTTACTACTTTACTTACCATAGGTAACCAAAACTTACCATGGGTAATCAAAACAAATACGAATCCACCAAAATAATGCTGTACTGATATGTCATATAAAACACTGAAAAAGTGAATGTATCTGAAGTGCTATCACAACAAATTGTGAAAAATGTGTATATTTGTTCCTAAAACAACCATACAGACCTGACATATTTCTCATAAAAAAGTAACAAAAATTAACATCAAAATGGGAAAACAAAACAAAGTCATCAAAGGCAGCTAACATAAATAAGATGTAATGATGACAATATGGTTTATTGCCACAATAAGTGAGCTGTGAAAAAAAAGATCAGAACTGTGAGAAACTCATTCTCAAATTCTGATAGTTTATGGCTGTAAAGTAGGCCACAGCAACTTCTATTTTCTTTAGTTCAGTTAGATTTTTCTCTCAAATGAGAATGCAATAGATCCATCTCCCTTTGGTTAAATGTGCATATCATATATTCCTATATGGATCCCTTTTTCGCAAGACTTTTGTTCTTATGTCAAGATCAAAACTTGATCAACCAAAGGATCTTGAGATGAGAACAAAATAGGAATCTTGTTGTTAGGGAAAATGGGAGCCACATAAAAATGTTTGATGATACAAGCAGATGAATGTGGTGCATTCTTTTATGTCTTGTCATGTGGCATCGGTGCCAACAAAACATTGATGTGCAGTTAGAAAAGTGTAAAGAGAGTCACAGAGTTTTAACTACTTGGTTAAACTACAAAGACTGGGCTCACCACCACGCAGGTATTAAAATTTTCTTCTTTCTTTGGTGATGGAAATCTCTTCTGTGATGATATATTCTTGTTTTTGTCTCCTTATGCTGATAGATAACTTATGGGTTTATTTTACTTTTAATTAAGAAGGCAAATCTATTTGGATATTTGGAGTTTAATTTACATGTTTGCTCTTTTTCATAAGTTGATCTACTCGGTCAGCTTTGTTTGAGTATTTCATCTTCTTGGTCTGTGTTACTAATAAACGAGTAATTTTCTTTTTACCTGCACAGGGCTCTCTTCTTGTCCAACCACCTCACCGTCTGGTAGTGGGACCGTCTCCTCATAGTAATAATCAGTCTCTGTAGGGGTGTGGCCAGCCTCGGAATATTCAGTGTCTACATCCTGATTGGTCAAGTTGACAGAAAATGGGGAGCAGGGAGGAGGCAAGCAGATTTGATTGGAAGAGCGTGGTTAGTTCAAAGTCTGCTTGGAAGTGATGATGAGTTCAATGGAGAAAATGGAACACATCATAAAAATTGTGGTTGCCAGAGGCAAGGAGATATTTACTGGCAACTCACGTTTTTAAAGTCATGAATCCACATAAAAAAAGAAATTTCAGGTAGTTTCAGAATCTCAATGACTATAAACGTTGCCATTTGCAAGATTTAGGGAGTCATTGAGCCTACACTGCTGAGATTTCTTTTTATTGAATTGTTGATCAATTTTTGCATTAAAAGCTCACAAAGCCAAATTTCTTGATGGGGTGAAGTCTGCTCTTATCGGAAGTTGGAGTGAGAGCCTCTATCCATCCCTTAAGATGAAAACATCATAACTTGATGCTTTGGGATGTCTAGTTTCTCCCAAGACCAGAAACCAGAAAGACAACCCCATTCAACAGCCTCACAGAACATCATTAGTTACTTCAATGTAACAATCAAAATAATTTATGAATTTACCAGAACCTACTACTGACATTGAACCTTTACCTTGAAGCAAGACAGCTACTTAAAAGACTACACACTTAATTAAAATTAAAGTTCAGAGAAAGCCAACTGAAAGCTTGCTCTTTAGTTTTTCTGTGAGGCTGCTTTATTCACAATTGATACAAAATCTAACCAAAGACAGGTGAACAGGTATCAGAGAGAAAACACAGGTACAAAAAATAAATAAAAAGAAAGAAAAGAGAATGACAGAGTGTCAGGAGAGTTCTGTTGTGTTGCTTGTGTACAGAATGTGATAGTATTTGGGTTTTTTCAGGTTTAGTTTTTTGTGACATAGCAATCCATGCTCATTCATTGACTGGAACGTTAATGATATCCCCTGAAGAAAAAGAGACGGAGTGCTGGAGTGTATTCAGGTTCTGAGATTCACTTTCAGCAGTATAAGGGTAGGAGTATGAGGTGCAGTAAAGAGCAATGAAACTGTACAGTTAGCCATGCTTAAATGTGCACCATTGTATCATATCATATGGAAATGTCGGGGTGGTCATGAAGATCATATGATACATAAACAGAGGAGAAGGTGCCCAGCTTGGTATGAACCAAATTCCATTCTGAAAACCAGACTGTCCACCATCAAGGATTTACCACAAAAGCTGTACAACCAGTTATCTATTAAATGATCAAATGATTCATAAAAGAGACTCTGAAAATGCCTGAGAATGTTAAAAATTCAGAAAATTAGGTTTCCAAACTTTGTTGCAGACCCTGAATGGTGAAAAGAACTGGCAGCCATATGGGAAAGTGGGATATACAGCTGTGGCCATTCCAACCCACACATGGGCCCTCCTGTTGTACCTGTTGATAACCGTTGGTATTTTTCTTTGCTGGGACTGCAGTTCCACTCAGCGTAGTCTTGCCAAAGGGTGGGAAAGGTTTGTGCTGTGATTTAACATTAGTGTCCACTGCCATCTTGGATTTCGTGGGTCTGGGTGGAGTGGGCTGGACAGGAGCAGCTGTTGCAGCTACTTTCTTCTGGATTGAAACTTTTTCAACCACATTCTTGACTTCATTGCTCACTGTTGCTTTAACCAGAGGGACTTTGGTAACCGCAGTTTTAACTTTGATGACCTCTTTGACCTCTGCTTTTTCTTTTGTTTTTGCTGCTGTTGCTTTGGTGGCCTTAGCATTAGCTGCTTTTGTGGGTTCAGGTTTTGCTTCTTTTGGGGGTTTAGGTGCCTTAGTTGCTTCTACTTTAGCAGCTGATTTAGCTGCACTGACCACAGTCTTTTCTATCTTTTCTACTTTAACAACTTTCTCAGTCTTTACTTTTGTAGTGGTTTCAACTTTTGCTTGATTTGCAGCACCATTACTAATGGCTTTCTTTTCTACCACAGTAACAACTTTGCCATTGCCATTAGCCTTAGCCTCACCGTTGACTTTATTTTCAGCTTTGCCATTAACTTTGACTTTAATCTCTTTGACCTCAATGGTAGTTTTGCCATTTCCATTGGCTTTCTTCTCAGCTGTAGCTTTGCCATTGCCATTTCCATTAATCTTAGACACAACAGTGGCTTTCCCATTTCCATTTGCACTCTTTTCTGCTGAGGATTTTCCATTTCCATTGCCATTGACTTTCTTATCAGCTACAACCTTGCCATTGCCATTTCCATTCACTTTGGCCTGAGCTGTAGGTTTGGCATCAGCTGATGGTTTTCCATTACCATTTGTTTTTGCTACAGCTGCTTCTCCGTTGCCATTGTTGGTTTTAGTAGCACCATTTGTTTTCTTCTCTGCAGCTGGTTTACCATTGCCATTCTTAGCTGGTGCAGCTGTGGGTTTGGATTTAGCTGCTGCTGTTGGTTTGATCTTAGACAAGAGGATATCTACTGCACTGGGCTTTGCTTTGGTTGACTTGGATGCAGAAGGCTTTGGTGCTTTAGCGGGTATAGGCGCTTTGACTACAAGTTGGCGAGGTCCAGTCTTTGCTGGCTTAGCTGGAGTGGGTTTTGCTTTTACAGGGGTGGACTTAGTGGGGGCAGCTTTTCCACTGACTGGCTTCTTCTAATATCCGTGATAGTGTTTGATTGAGATGATGTTTAGTATGTGAAAGTGCACAGTGACAAGGACAGCGAGAGAGAGTGGAGGAAAACAACAAGACATGGAAGGGTTGGGAGGGGGGTGAAAAGCACAAACAAGGGATGGACAGAAAGAGAGAGACAAGATTGGATGTTTTGAGAAACAATGACATAAAGATGGCCGAGGCTTGGATGATTTACTGAGACTGTACAGGCATTACTGGATACAGCAGGGGATACTAAAAAATTTCAAACAATAAACTAAATAAGTACCCATGTTAAAAGAAATTCAAAATCCAATTTTGAGAAATTTCCTTTCTTTTTTTTTCTTTAATTTTGCTGATCTCTCCAGTAATGCCAATCCCAATATTAAATGACAAAGCAGCATCTTTGTGCTAATATAATCTGGAGCCTGTGGTCTGGCAAGAGGCACTGAGGGTGTGATTGGTCAAGTAAAGCTGTTGCTAAACACACACACTGTCCAGACACACACAAACAAAACATACACATCACTAAAGCACTGACCTGCTCTTCCTCACACTCTCTCTCTGTTACACACACATACACAATTTATAATGCTCTGAGCAGTTGAACTGCAAGACAGAGAAGTTTACTGTTGGTGAGACATGCAAGAAAAGCTGCATGAAGCCAGGGTACCTTGCAAAAGCATGTTAGTCATATAATACCACAAAATGAAAATAACTGTCCTGATTAATTCTTTCTACTCATGCTACTATAAAGAAAATATAGGCAAACTTACATTGTAAAAAAACTGAAAAAAAAAAAAAAATCACCCAAATAATAAAGTATGAAGAAAAAACAGGCCTTATGGTGAATATAAACTCCTCAAATATGCAGTGCAGAACAAAACCAGACAGGCATACATGTCTGACATGCATACCATACAAAGATCAGATGTAGCACCATGACCACATTTACCGAGACAAAAACTTGTTCACTGATATTCCCATGTTTACTGGAAAAGAATTGATGAACTAAAGTGGGTGCATGCGCTGACATCCTCTAAGACAATGAAAATAATCATGCATATAACAGGACAATACAAACACATGCCTTGGTCAGACAGTATTGCAAATCTGTCTGTTTTTTTGTGATTCATTGCAAAGACGGGTCATAACTTAAAAGACGGTGCAACAAGTGCCAGAAAATTAAAGCAGTTATAGTAGAGGATTTAAAAATCAACTTAATTATGCCATTTTCTGATTAGTAATTTAAAACCCATGCTGTGACAAAACTGATCTATAAACAATGTAAATAATAGTAATAAAAAAAACATGCACATTTCCAAAACTATTTGACCAAGATTTGGTTAAGAAAAGGCTACTTTGGCACATTCTTTCATGTTTTACTACATTAACTTGTGCTTGCAAACATCCGGTCATTATGTAATCCTCTGGTCTGGTGTGATAATGCAAGCAGATCCACAAAAATCAGACATGATATGAATTAACCTTTCTTTACTGTCTCTAAAAAATCCAAATCACATAATTAATAAACTGAACATGTCAGGCTAATTGCTTTTTCGGGTATGTTTACCAATATCAGAGTGACAGTGTCTGAGAGTGTTTGCTTTGGAATAAAACTTTTGTAGATTGCATTATGGGCTGAGAAAGTTTTAAATTCTTTATTTAAAGGAATGTGTGTCGGCTGAGTTTGGAACAGGATGTATGAAGGAGTAATCATTGACAAACTTGGTGTAGAATGATGTGAGAAAATGTGTGCACGTGCAAGTGTGTGTATAACAACACAGCTGCACCTACACTACCCCAGTGCCCCCACTTGGCCACATCTGAACACACACACACACACATATATATATGACAACATGTAAATGACATGAGGACAAAAATATCATTAGGAGCAAAGGTAGTTCTGTGTGACATAGATAAAGGAAACGGATGTGTGAGGTGTCAATGTGGATTAAAGAAAAGATGAAATGAAAATAAAACGATGGAGGTATGGAGTAATGAGGAATGAGAGAGGCTTATGGAAAGGTAAATGCTATTGTATTTGAACAGATATTTTAAGCAGTGTAAATTTACTTGATATTTACTTGACTGACAAATTTACAAGTTAAACCAATATAATGAATTTGCTGTTTTGCTGCTTCAAAACCTCTCTCTCGCTCACATTCTCCTTCCCTTCCACAGACCCTGCTTGTGTTTTCGTCTTCTTGCTCCCTCTTTACCTGTTGATTGGGGGCCCCAGGTTGGGGAGAGGGGGATGCAGAGGATGAGGAAATGCCTGTTGTTTCCTCATAATAATAGGGGTATTCATGGTCATCCTGCTCCTCATCAAAGTACTGAGAGATATGGGGGGGTGGAAAGATTGAAAGATGGGAAGGATGGATGAAGGGATGGGTTTGAATTGGTGACGAAGGTACATGACAGGAAGAGGAATGGAAGGAGAGTAATGCATGAAGTGGAGGAGAGTGGATTTCAAAGGCAGGGTGAAAAAGGGTTGCAGAGGACACAGAGGGATAAAGTTTAAGAAGAAATGGGTAAATGTGGAGTAAAGCAAAAGAAAGCAAGGAAAATAATTACAAAAATGCAAAGCTTTTGTTTTTTTAATTCATCAGGAGGAGTCTGCGTTGTGGGTTGAAAGGCACTGATATTAAACATGTCACAACACAGACGACCTTGATAAATTAGAAAACAGCAATAAATAAAGCATTGTGTAAAGCCAATGAATAAAACCACACAGATTTATATTCATTCAGAAAGCAGTTATTTCAACAGCATTAACATGACAAGGTTTGGGACACGAAGTATTGTGGGCAGTGACCGAGACAACTTGTGTTGACAGATCTGACATGCAGGCTTAAGGGTGCCTACTTCAGATGGATAAATGTTGATGGAAATCACTTGCTACTTAGCTCTATGATGCAGCTGGTGTTAGAAAACTGTCAGCTCCCAAATGCTGGTATGTTTATCACAGAATAAAGAATGAGGCAGAACTTGCAAAGCTTAAACTGTTTGTTATGTGCACAACCAGTCTCAGTAATCGAAGAGACTCCACCAAAAGCCATCATTATGCCAAATATGTGTCACAATTTAACTAGAAAACCAATCAGAATTGAAATTTAATTGCACATTTAGTATTCTGAACAAGATCTCTTTCTTTCAGTTCATAAGTGGTGGGAATCATTGGTGTTGGTTTGTATCACCTTTCTTTCCCTGCCTTTTTGTAAACAATAGCAGCAGAGCAGAAAACAGTGACAACTAATCAACTGCTTTGACAATTCAAGCTGGACATGTGCCAATTCTTAAGGCCCAAAAGCACTGAAAACATTAATGGATACACCTCATGCAAGTCATGTGATGCAAGTCAATTAAATGCAATTAAATGAACCAGCAGTAATTTGGTAAAATATCACTACTTATATGTAATACTCGTATTTCTTTGTACATGCACAGACACACATACACTCAAATACTTAAAAACATTCAGCCTCTTTGTCAAAAACAAAACTTTGCTTTTCATATCTCTTCTCCCCCTGATTTCTTGTAGTCACAACAGAACATTATTACATTTACCCATAATGCTATACAACTGAGATAAGAATTCACAATAGCTGAATTTGATCATTACTGATGAGAGATTTTACAGCAATATACACAGCCTGCACCGTGGAGCAGGGCTCAGCTGTATGCTCTCTCTCACCTTACCTCTTATTTCATTTAGCTCTCTCTAAACTTGCACTGTGGCTGCAAAAACTGATTTTGCTGTTACACTACAAAATCAAAACATTGTTGGAGGAGGGGCGACAAGACAATCTGACTTACTTAAGAACATATTTGATATATATTCAACTATTAACAACAAGGTGCAGTTTAAAATACGCGTGTCGGATGCTTTCAGTGTGCTGGAACCATTACGAGTATAGTTTTGGAAAGCTGCTTTTCTTAAGTAACTGCACACCAAAGAGGTGAGGAGAAAAATGAATGGATACAAACTGTTGCTGATGACAGGGAAGCGTGAGGAAGACAGAGAGGAAGAGCAGCACTTTGATGACATTATCAGATGACCCAAATTAAAGTTGAGGACTCTTTCATTTTCAGAGGACTTTTGTATTTAATTTGACCTTTGGTTACACTATCAGACCATATTTTCATGCAGCAATGCTATGTAATACCTGTCATAATGTCACTGACAGACTTTTTTGGTCTTTGGTAATGATTTAATGTCATAAACATCTTCTTTTTTAATTAAAACGATTTCTAACTGATTGTACTGACCTAGAAGAGGGTTATCTATGTGACAATAATGTTAAAAGTTGTGTGATTCCATTTAAATTCTTCTTCATTGTAGGATACACCTGATTTTTTTTAAGGTATAAGAATATTATGGTAATATTATTGTTATATTTTGGTAAAAAAACTCAGGCTTTTTTTCAGCTTTTTCCATTTGATTGATTTTTCTTTATTCCCTTTGTTTCTCCATATCTTTTCTCAATTATACAATGTTTTTTCTTCAGTTTAAGAAAAAAAACATTGCTAGAAGATAAAAAAAAATCTTACACTATTTCGATCCGATGAAGAGTTTAATCATTTTCTTTTTTCATATCAAATATCATCCCTTATAAAGTGCCACAGAAAATGAAAACAAAGTCCACAAGTTTTGTTTGGGCTGGATTTATCGGAGCTAAAGATGAGCCTGCAATTTTATGAATGGGTTGTATTATCATAGTGACGGTCTTAGGGTGTCTGCTCTGTAATTGATGGTATTTAGAAGTCGTGTAAGCACTATGGAACTTGTGTGTGGCTGTGTAATCACTTTGTGTGAACAACCAAAACCTCATGCTGCAGAACCTTAATAAGGGGTGTGAGCAAAACAAAAGGCTGGTTGGACCCTGCCAATAGGTATTTAAGATGTTTATTTAAGCTTAATTAATTAAAGTTTCATATGTATGATGGAGCAAATGTCTATTTCATATGTGGTGTAGTGGTGTGGTGTACTCACGTATATGTTGGGGTCCTGAGCCTGGGTCTTGGGCACTGGGGAGTCACAGTCAGGGCTGTAGTGTTCACAGAAGTCATAGGCAGCCTGGGGGTTGGAGGCAATCAGCAGTTGTTGGATGTCTCCCTATGAAGAAGAGAAAAAACAGATAAAAAAATTAGAGCTGTATCACTTTTTTTCAGTTACAATTAGCACCACCTTACTGACAGCAGTGCTCTTTTTTTGAGTATTATTTATATTATTAGCAAAAGAGTTAGTAATGTTATTAACAATGTATGTTTACAGTTATTGTGTGTTAAGCTGGATGAGACAGTAGCAGACAAAAAAACTCCTTATAACAAGTGCAAAAAAATATTTTAAAATAAAATAAATTAAATATATTTCAGATCTATTTATTTGGACTGTAGTTAATGGAAGCCTCAAATACAAACAGTTGTAAGAGTGCAAATTACAGTATGGGAACTGCTTTAATATTTTGTGTGTGCACAGCAATGCATTATCAACCACCATTGTTATTATAAAAACTATATCAGAGGATACTCACTCTAAAGTACATTAATCAGCCATAAAATAAGTAACTGTTTCTTCTTTGCCAGTTACTCTTAACAGTTTCCTCACCTGGAAAACCTCCTCATCAAGCAGACGGGCTCCAAAAACTGTGATGCCATTGGTGTCAACCTCTGCGTTATTGCCACGAGGCAGAGGACGGGTCATCTTCTTCTTGCAGTCCAGCAGCAGTGTCACGTTTTTCTTTGAAACAGAGATAGCGATACGATGCCACCTACAGACAAAGAGGAGAAACCAAAGCCAAATAAATGTGTAATGTGGCTACAGGCCTGATTAAATGGGTTCCAAAACCACCCTGAAATCACATACGCACACTCCAAGCAACAATCACACACATACTATTTCCAACTACGCACAACCACATGACCCCAATCATGTCATCTCAACCAGTCACAAACTGGTTGTTGCTGGTTACTGACTTGCCATCAGCCAGGTTGACGCCTCTGAACAGTGGGTAGTCCTCAGGGGCTGGCTTGCCATTCTGGTCCTCATAAAGGAAAACAGGTGAGCGTCCAATTTCAATGCCAAGCTGCTGGATGCCTTGCTCACTGTAGATGGAGAGAAGGAAGGCCTGGAGACCAGCCTGGGCCTTAACCAGAGCCATGATGGAGAAGTTCTCTGGGAATCGACCTATTGATGAAGGAAGAAAAGGATGAGAGGAGACAGAAAACAAAAGGAATGAAAGGCTATGTCATGAACATTGGCCAAGGAAG
>JAPZDZ010000008.1:1748904-1759122 GCA_029783805.1 Acanthurus tennentii | reverse complement strand
ATGACTTTTCTTCTCTGAATACCTGAAATTTTGTTTATTTAACATGGAACAACTTAGAAAATGAATGTTTAAACAAAAATATGTCTGCTCTGGGAATTTTTTTCTAGCATGTTTGCTGCTGCTTTAGTGCCCCACACCGCACAATAGGCCTGCACGATTAATCGTTTTAGAACCGCGATGTAGATTCACCTCTACACGCAATTTCATTTCTTAATTACGTCGATTTTTTTTCCAAGAGCCGGCGGCATGTGTCAGAGTTGTAAACAAGCGCTCCAAGGCTCCACCCTTATCCAATGACAAAGCGCCTTTTGGTCATGTGATCCACGGCACGCAGAATCAAATAGTTGAGTAGAAAGTTTCTGAGGAGGGACTGTGGCATCGCCGGAATAACGTTAATCACAAGGAAAACTCAGAGAACAAATGAACGCACAATGGATGTTGCTGAAAGCCCAGGTAGAAAAAAATCGTGGCAAAAAATCGTGATTTCAATTCAAAGCTAAAAAAAAAAATTGAGATCCATATTTTGTCCTGAATCGTGCAGGCCTACTGCACAATGTCACACATCAGAAATATACGTCAACAACCACCCACAACGCCCAAATCTGCATATTTGTGGTTGAATCAAGTTGACTGGTTGATTGGTGGACTTGTCTGTCAAACCTCCACTTTACAAATACTTTAACGCTACATTTGTCAAGTTAGCACATACAATGAAGTGATGTTCCTCCACACCCTCTGAAGCTACTAGAACATTTACTAACAAAAAACTTATTCAAAATCTCAACAAAATCAGCGACTGCTTACATGCAAGAGGTCATTTAATCCAAAGTTACAAAATAAAGAGGTAAAAACACTATAACTGGTGTGAGAACTTTTCCGGAAGTGATATAAATGTTAAGGTCAAACACGTCTGTTACATCAGCTGTGTGATCTGAGAAGTTAAATGAAGCCTGTTGATTCTTTTCGAGGCTTTTGTGGATTTTGGGTCACTGCTGAGCGATGGTAATACTAACCTCTGCTTCCCTGTTATCTGTGTAACTGATAGCAGCTCAACTATACACATACAAAACAGGTCAGAGCACTCCTTATTTTTTTGTTGCGCAAGTACAGATATAAAGGATATTATTTGTATTTGTCACACAGGTAAAGATAATAAAAGGTCACAGTTAATATTCAAAATATTTACCAGAGTTAACAGCTCTCTGCTCTGGGTGTGTGCTCTGCTGTTTCCCGTAAACTCACTCATTGCTCTTATAGCACTTAACTCTAAATGAGCTCCTTCAACCAGCTACTACTCTATATAGATTTATTAGACAGGCAGATGCTCTATCTAAGCTTAGGGGGTTTAGGGGGGCTGCTGAGCAGAGGTAATGTTGATCCATCTGTGTTTCTCTCTTCCCCTCCAGCATGTCATCCAACTCCACCGCCGATAATCTGTGTGCGCCGGACGACAACCTCTGCAGTAAGGACATAACCGCCTCTCGTCATCTGTCTCTTCATCATCTCCAGCACTTTCTCCTCAAACTCTCCTCTCCCACCTCACTTTTTTCTTTACTTCTCCTCAGCTCTTCAGATTTTTTCTTTTTTTTTTATCAATAATCCAACTGTCTAAACAGTATTTTCAATTAGGTAAACACAATTAGCTAGGGGTGTAAATCACCAGTTTCATGACGATACGATACTATATCAATTCTTTGGACAACGATGCGATATTTGCCGATATCACACAGTCTGCCACGATTCGATTTCGATTTGATTCAGGGGCCTTCGATCAATTTAAGACGATATTATGTTCACATTTAACACAATCAGTTACATTTTACCTAAAGAAAAAAAAATAGAAAGCAATTCGGATGTTTTGACAATTTTATTGCTGAAACGTTTCAGACATTTAAATGAAAATCATTCTTTTTAACTATAAGCAAAAAGACCTGCGCTGTATTTCACTGTAAAGTGACACATTTTTCATGTTATCAGTTAACACTGAGGGTCACTTATCACCTTTAGGAACATAACTAATATACGCACATTTTTGTCGGTCAGAGGTGTTAACAGGCAGCATTGCTCTACGGCAATGCTAACGCTAGCACGAAGGTCAATACTGTGTTTCTTTAGTGTTTTATCTCATAACGACATTTCTTTTTTGTGTTTTGTCTGTTGACGCGTCTTTCCTGCGTATTCCGAAATATTGCCACGCAGCTGATTTATTCCCAAGAGGGGAGTAAATCTCATCATCCTCTTTACCTCGGCTGCTTGCTGCTTGCATTGTTTGAAACTTCAAAACGAGGCACAATTGGGTGGAAACTGTGAAACAAGTATGCGGTCGGAATTTCAAAATAAAGGCCTATCTTGAAGATGACAATACTGATCGATGTTTTGAGTTTCAATCGATTTGATTGGATCGTTGCTTAACTAATCGATATATCGATCCAAATCGATGAATCATTACACCCCTACAATTAGCTACATTTTGGCTATAAACCTGGACCATCACCTGACAGTCAGTCATGCTGTAGTCATGCTGACATGTGACCCATCAGAAACACCAGAGTCTGGCTCAAAGCCAGTAGGGTGAAACAAACTGGAAACTCTTAAAATCTGACATTTCTTGGTCTAAAACAATCACCAAGCATAACTGTGTCTCTTTCTAATTTTATTCATTGGCCTTTTAGCTTTGATAGTGCAGCCATAACAGAGTGACATGTGGCAAACAAGGGGAACAACTGGAATGCCCCATTATTTATATCCAAAGACGAAACTGTCCACTGTCGTCAGCAATGATTTTGCAATATCTCACCTGTGGATAACGCCACTTGAAATACTGGATCTCCAGGTGATATGTGCTTACACAACCAGAGTAAATACTGCTCACGCACTGATACTGCGGAGCAGTCTCTGTGATCAGGCAATTAATTATTGTGATCTAGATAAGCTTTTCAACAACCATATCAGTGTTTTGTATGTTTTAGTTTAAAAATAGATGGTGATTGTTTTCTTTTACACTTAATCATTATCTGGAACAGACTGAGACGTTTAAGATACTTAATTGTGTTTTTCTTATCATCGTTAATGGAGGAAAAGGTTTCTTCTGGGAACTTCTCTGATAACGTCATGCGAAAGATACTTTCAACATATTTGTATTACAGAATCATAAGAACTCATAAAAAGAGCTGAAAATAACCCTCAGAGGGTCAGCTTGGTTTATCTTGGATTAAATGGCTTGATCCAACCCTCATAGAGTTAGTTTGAGTTTATTATTTGTCCATCAGGTTAACTGACATGAAATTGAGTGAACCACCATGAAATGTTTGACTTTAATGGAGTTTCTGTGCAGGTGAAGTGCTAATTATTAAAACTACACTGCAAATTCTTCACCACACCTAAGAATGTGTCTCAACCAGAATGTGTTTGAACAGAACAGTGGCTTTGCATTCCAGTTTCTTCTTTCTTACAAAACTGTGTTTACATTAGTGCTTCAACAACGGGTGTGTAAAATGAGGGAACTGATGGCCGACAGCTCAGATGCTTTGTGATAATGTTATGTGAGGGTGTGTTGGCTTACAACCAGAGTATGAAAAGGGTTGTCAATCAGGGGCCGAATACAAAAGGACGGATACAAAATGACCCTGGAAACTAAAGAAGTAACAAATAGAAGATATTTCCTGCTTAATATGGTGCAAATAAACCATATGATTTGTGTGGAAACTCTAAAGCGCAGCCATCACTTAAAGTGGGTCAGTGGCTCAGAAGGGAAATGCATGTTCTCACACAATCAGCACCGTCTGAATTTCTTCTTCTCTAAATGTCAATGCATGACTCATCCCGGTGGCTCCGGGCCAAAGCTACGGTCCAATTACAGCCTAATTGTGTTATGTTAACAATGCAGCAGAACAAACACTTCATAACCAGCCAATAAGGCACAAGCAGAGAGCAATGCATTATTATGACAATGCCAAGCATGTGTGAAAAATGCTGCTCATGACTTAAAATATGCAGGCTCATTATCATAGTGAGAAAAACCACAAAAACATGCATTTTAACATTTTTCAAGCATTTTTTAAAATTATTGGCACCAAGAAACAGCATCGCTTTTAATGTCTTCTTAAAGACATTTTAATATCCCTCTAAGAGTGACCAAATATTGGTGACTGGCCTGGACGGGCATATAACTGACCAATCAGTCTCTTGCCCAACATAAACGTTTTCTAGCTCCATGCTATGGCTTACGGCGACCTCAACAGGACTGAAGGGCTAGACGTGCATCCAAATTTATGAATAAAACTTAACTTAACTGAATAGAGAGTGTGGAATAATCTGATTTCCAAGTTAATTTCATAATTTTAACATTAAAATCAGAAGAACTTCCAAAAATAAAACACGGAGTAAGAGTATTGATAGTTGCCCTCAGATAATGACATGCTTCTCTAAATGACAGTGTCATCCAACCATATATCAACATATCAACACTGGTGTGAATGGAAGATGATATTATGTTACGACAGTACATCCTGTCAACACTTGAGAGGTGCAACCTTTTAAACAGCCAACGGATTATTCCTGTCAAAGAGCCCAAGCAGAGGACTGAAGCCAAACCTGCACAACGTCGCCAACATTTAATCTGGGATATTTTATACCTTGCATGCATTTTTGCAAAGAGATCTTAAACAATTCACAAATGGGTTGAGGAATGGAGGAGTCTCTAAATTTACTGAGAGAAATAAGTGGACCTGTTGTGCAACAAACTTCCTAATTAGACCAAGTTTTCCCTTTGCTCACAAACAACCTGGTGCTGTGCAGTCGTGAAAATGCATCGCCTCCTAATATAAACTGACATTTTAATCTTAATCTCTCTTTTTCTCTCTCAGTTGTAAGGGAGTATGAGCAGGCGGTGATCATAGTCCCGACGCTGCTCTTCGTGGCCACTCTGGTCACCTTACTGGCCCTGCTGATCTTGAAGTATTGTCCTAAACGGAAGCAGACACGGACCACAACGCCACAGCGCTACCACAGCTCGTCACACAGACACACACAAAGGCACAGCCACAGACATCAACTACAGGGCATTGATGGTGAGCAAGCATGCCTACGTCTCTGTCCCCTTTTTTAAACGTTATTCTGATTATGTTTTACTGTTTTAAACTACACATACAGATTTATTATTCCTCTCTGCTCTGTGTGTGTGTCCCTCCCTGTTTTTCCATAGCACCTCCTGGGATAAATCCACTGGAACATGAAGAGCTGCCAATGTCAGTTCAACAAGTGCACCACAATGTCAAGCCAACTCCGGCTGCAGTACCACAGATATCCACAGAGAGGCATCCTGGAGCCTTCAGCCAGGTCTCTGCCCTGCCACTGTTTTTCTCAATCAAGCCGAATGACACAGTCAGCCTCTACAGGGCCCGCATGGACAACAGGGACGTCATCCTCAGGGTGCTAAAAGGTAAAATAAGCTAAAACATTTAATCTTAAACACTGAGGTCCAACTCAGGAAGTGCAAAGAATTTTTTTACTTGGTTTACAGGTTCATATCTTGTTTAAAGGTATAAAACTTAACAGTTTCATATGATTTCTGATTGGTAGTCCTGCGGCCTTATTTTTATAACTTATCGAATCAAAAACTTAGGTTATGACCTTATAAAAAGTAAAACAATGTGTAAATGTAAAGTGGGGAGTTCTTGTAAAAAAGCTCTGCTTCTCAGTTACACTTCTCTAGTTAAAAAAAAAACAACTTAAAAGTTAATTGTCATCTGATTTTTTTCCTCAGAAACTGCAAACAGCAGAGAGAAGCAGCACTTTTTGGGATTCGCTTCCTTCGTGTCAGGACTGGGGCCGCACCCTTTCCTACCTGGACTGCTGGGTGTGGTTTCAGTGCAGCTGCCCATAATGATGGTTGTAGAGGAGCTGCAGCACAGAGACCTGCTGGGATATCTGTGGAGATGTCGACAGGTACACAAAAAGAGACAGTTTAACATAAAAACTGCATGTACTCACTTCAGAAGGACACGTTTAAGACCTTTAAATGCCGTCTGCAACTGGATCATCTTATTTCTAATTGGATATATTATATCCCAAAGACTGTATTGTTGTTGTTTTTTTTAAATAAAGTATATCATCAGTGGGAGCAGTAAAGAGCAACATATCTGACTGGTGTTATTAGTCTATCTTACCAGTAAAAGAGAGAAACACTGATGTCTATAGCTACTTGATAATAGCAGGTATTCATCTTCCTCTTAGACACTAGCATACGAGCCTGCACACATACGCACTGATAGAGTACCTAATTATGAACATATATTGCAAGCACAATATAACATATAACACTAAAGATATGTGTCGTAGTCTGTCTCAGAAGGCCTCTATCTAACAATGGGACACTGATAAAACATTTTTACTTTTTCCTCTCCTTCTCATCTCTTAATGAAGGACCACTTGGGTGAAGAGTCTTCATGTGACATGACAGAGAAGAGGATCTTCACCATGGCTGGACAAGTGGCCTCTGCACTGGTGAGTTAAACACTGTGTCCGTCAGACCAATACAATAAATCAGTAGCAGTAATTTTGTTGAGAGACTTCATCCTGTCTCCCTGCTTATCTACCAGTTTGTTAACTAGTATCATTTGGTTGAAAGAAAAAGTCTCCATTTTTTCCTTTGCTCTGCTTTTATTAGATGTCTCCATTTTAGAGCAAAGAGTCTAACAGTATTTTCATTCTTCAGGTTAAGTTTATGTTGTTTCGCTTGGGTAAACAAAAATCAACATTTCTGCAAAAGTATGAATGCATGATAATCACAAATATGAAAACTAAGTCTGGTGGATGTGTGCTTTTTTTATTATAGCATCCTTGTAGATTTGTATTCTCCTACTACTCCGCTGGGTTCTACAAAGATTGACACTTTTAGCATCCCTTTTATTAACCTGTCCTTATTTGAAAATCTCCAAGGATTACCTGCACAGTCGCGGCTGTATCCATGGCAACCTGGGAGCCCGCAGCGTTCTGGTTGGTAGAGATCTGACGGTGAAGCTTTGGGGACTGGGCTCGGCCTACCGCAGGACAACACAGGCCGAATCACCGGGGGAAGTGGAGGACATGGAGATGAGGAAGTGGCAGGCTCCTGAAGTGCTGAGCAGAAGAGCCATCAGTCAGAGCAGTGATGTGTGAGTGTCCAATGCTCAAACGTGTTGATTTCCAAAATCTTGACACGTAACAGGGGATATGAATTCCAATTTGAATTCGCACTTTTGCAATGCATATTGTTAACCTGAGACTAAAAATCCTGTCCTTTCTATTGACAGTGTTTCTCCTCTCTCTTTCTACTTTGACAGATGGTCGTTTGGTATCCTGCTCTATGAAATGGTCACACTAGGTGAGTGTAGTGAAGTTCCTGAAATAGCACAAAAAACCTTTTACCTGAATCAAAGAATCAAACTACATACATTTTGAGTAAAATGTTGAAATATTGTTTTTAATGACTTGCAAGAAAAATGTATATTCTATAAATCTGTAAATCTATATTAAAGAGATGTCTACCAAGATTTGCTGTCATCAAGGTGATGTTTATCCAAGGGTGGTTGAATTTAGGGCAACTGGATTTTGATATTTGAGTTGTATTTGAGGTCTTAGAAACCATCTCTTGAAGGGACAGTTGTTAGTGTAATTAGGTCAAGTGAAGCCAAGTTTAAACAGCCATCAACGGTCACATTCTGCCAAAGTGAATGGAAGTTAAATCTCCTGGGAAGAGATGAAAAGACAACACTGGTTTGGGTTTAACTGGTGGTGTAACACTCCTCTGTTGAGGGATGGTTTTTCTACTTTCACATTCTTATGAGGGATTATCAACAGTGCGCTGTGGTGAATATTTTAGCACATTCTTAACATTCTTGCAACTTGAGTGAGTTCACTATAAAGCCAAGCTAGAAACTATTGTAAATGACTTATTAATAAAAAATGTAAGCGATTATTTCCTTAACTTCTATGACTCTGGTGTTGGAGTTGTACAAGAGCATAAAAACTTTTTTAATGCATCTAAATTATATTACTCTCATGTATACAGGTGATCCTCCATTTGCTCAGCTGTTGGCAACTGAACTTCTACAGTACCTACAAAGAGGAAAGCATCTCAGCCGACCAGCCTCCTGCTCCAACACACTGTAAGATAAACAACAATAAATATGCTGTAGAGCACCAGCTTTAGGAATTGGAAATACTGGTGTGCTAGCATCTTTAAATGCACCACACTGACTACATGATGACTACATGATTTAAGAGTGAAAAGACTCCTCATCTCCAAAACTTTTTGGTTTGTTTAATTCTGTTTACTGGTAATCTTTTATTTACTATCCATGATAATGCGTTATTTCTGAAATCAGTTTGACAGGACTGCTTCCGGTTAAATCTTCTAACTGTTGTTTTTCTTAGTCGAGGCAACTCTCTAAAATGCATTTCCCCTCTCAAACAAAACGCAATTAAAATCCAAATTATTCGCTAAATAAGTTAACTACTTAACATGTAACACTACAAATAATTATTTTAGTTAACAGTTAATTAAAATGCTATCTCCCAGAGCTAGCACCTTATCCTGGTGGAGGGGTTTGCGTGTCCCAATGATCCTAGGAGCTTAGTTGTTGGGGGCTTTTATGCCCCTGGTAGGGTCACCAAAGGCAAACAGGTCCTAGGTGAGGGACCAGACAAAGTGTAGCTCACAAGACCCCTTATGATGAGTACAATAAATGGTTCGGAGTTTCCCTCGCCTCAACGCGGGTCACCAGGGCCCCCCCTGGAGCCAGGCCTGGGGGTGGGGCTCAATGGCGAGCGCCTGGTGGCCGGGCCTGCTCCCATGGGGCCTGGCTGGGCTCAGCCCGAAGAGGACCCCCTTCCCATGGGCTAACCACCTGCAGGAGGGGCCAAAGGGGTCGGGTGCTGTGTGAGTTGGGTGGCAGCCGAAGGAGGGGACCCTAGTAATCTGATCCTCAGCTGCAGAAGCTAGCTCTAGGGACGTAGAATGTCACCTCTCTGATGGGGAAGGAGCCTGAGCTAGTGTGCGAGGTTGAGAAGTTCAGGCTAGATATAGTCGGCCTCACCTCGATGCATGGCAAGGGCTCTGGAACCAGTCTTCTCGAGAGGGGATGGACTCTCTTCCACTCTGGAGTTGCCACTGGAGAGAGGCACCGGGCAGGGGTGGCAATACTTATTGCCCCCCGGCTTGGTGCCTGTATGTTGGAGTTTACCCCGGTAGACGAGAGGGTAGCCTCTCTCCGCCTTCGGGTGGGGGGACGGATCCTGACTGTTGTTTGTGCCTATGGTCCAAACAGCAGCTCAGAGTATCCACCCTTTTTGGATTCCCTAGAGGGAGTGCTGGAGAGTGCTCCTTCCCTCGTTCTGCTGGGGGACTTCAACACTCACGTTGGCAGCGACAGTGACACCTGGAGGGGCGTGATTGGGAGGAACGGCCCCCCCGATGTGAACCCGAGTGGTGTTTTGTTACTGGACTTCTGAGCTCGTCACAGATTGTCCATAACTAACACCATGTTCAAGCATAAGGGTGTCCATATGTGCACTTGGCATGAGGACACCCTAGGCCACAGTTCGATGATCGACTTTGTGGTCATGTTGTCTGACTTGCGGCCACATGTCTTGGACACTCGGGTGAATAGAGGGGCGGAGCTGTCAAGTGATCACCACCTGGTGTTGAGTCGGCTCCGATGGTGGGGGAGGATGCCGGTCAGACCTGGCAGACCCAAACATATTGTGAGGGTCTGCTGGGAATGTCTGGCAGAGTCTCCCGTCAGACAGAGCTTCAACTCCCACCTCCGGGAGAGCTTCAACTGTGTCCCGGGGGAGGCGGGGGACATTGAGTCCGAGTGGGCTATGTTCCGTGCCTCCATTGTTGAAGCGGCCGATTGCTCCTGCGGCCGTAAGGTGGTTGGTGCCTGTTGTGGTGGCAATACTCATACCCGTTGGTGGACACCAGCAGTGAGGGATGCCATCAAGCAGAAGAAGGAGTCCTATCGGGCATTTTTGGCCTGTGGGACACCTGAGGCAGAAGACAGGTACCGACAGGCCAAGCAGAGTGTGGCTGAGGCGGTCGCCGAGGCAAAAACCTGGACATGGGAGGAGTTCGGTGAAGCCATGGAGAACGACTTCCGGACGGCTTCGAAGAGATTCTGGACCACCATCTGGCGTCTCAGGAGGGGGAAGCAGTGCACTGTAAACACTGTGATT